>VUQH01042958.1:0-14896 GCA_015106775.1 Etroplus canarensis | reverse complement strand
TTAATACTTAAATGCTTTTTTGATTTACAATTCATGAGGATAGTTTTCTTAGCAATGCATAGAGCAGTAAGGATTATGTGTGATGTCTTTGTTCCTATATCTAATTCACTATACGGACAATATTTTGATGTTGATAAAAGCCCCATTAAACTCGATACCACACCTGATGAATACGATACAATCTTACTCCAGATTATCAGGATATAAAATCAACTGGACAAAATTGGAAGCTATGCCTATATCTAGATTATGCAATTCAAACTTACTGACAAAGTTCGGCAAACGGAATGGAATACTTAGGATATGAGAAAAACCCAAAATCGGCACTGAATTTATAACCTTGTATTATTTCCTCATATTGTCCGCATATCTAAATGGTTGTCGGAAAGTCATCCTGATTGTCCTAGTCCATGATTTTACCACTCCTGGTGTGAGCCTAGATATATCCCTGCTGTCCTGCTATGATCAGCATTTTCTGCGGCATTCCACACCATTCCCAACTGATTCCTAGGACACTCCCAGGTATGTCTGCAGACAATATGCAGAGATCCATAGTATTGTCTCAGGAATCGATGATTCGCACACTTTTTCCACGTCTGACATGGAAAGTTTGCCGAAATGACATAATTTGCTTCCGCAACCCTTCCTGATCTTGTTGGCGCTCTAGTGGACGCTGGCCCTAACTGGACTTTTACATACTGCCATGCTGTGTACATACTTTTTGAGTCTCTGAATATAGGTTTTTTTTTTATAAATGTTATCTTCTTAACTACAATGCTAACTTCATATATATATTTATATTTATCTATACTGTTGTGAAAGTAATTTCCCTCCTGTGATTAAAAAAGTATTCTGATTCTGATACTTAGGTTCTTTGCCCTCCAACTGACAGGTCCTCTTGCTGGTACATGTGTCACCAGGATCCTGTTGGCTGATTAGCAAATGAGTGGCAGCTGTGCCAGTCAACCCCACCTGGCACTGCTCCACCTCTCAGACCTACAGCGGAGCTGAGACCACACCTTACCGCCACATTGGGATTTGAGTTTTGGGGTTCTTAATTAGAGTTTTCAGCTTTTCATTGTTTCTTACTCTCTTGGCTTGGGAGGCTTGACCTTATAGTTATTCTGGTGCTAAGTTTCAGTTTGGTGATCCTGTCTTTTGGTTTGTCTTGATTTTTAGTAGTTTTAATTCCCTCAGTGTTTCAGTCTGTCCTTTCCTCTGTCTCATCTTTCTGTGCCTGTTCCTATGTCATTTTGTCACTGTGATCAGTCTTTGTCTTTTCTTTACTTCCTTGTTCACTTTAAACATTATTTCCTTCTTAGTTTAACTTTCTTCTGCTCTATTGCTTTGTTATGTTGTCCTGCCACGTTCCCTTAAATTAATTCATTCAGGCAGGCCCTTCATGCTTCAGTGTGCTGTTTCACTTATGGTGGTTGTTCATTTCCTGTTTTATTTTGATAGTTTTGCTTTTGTCTGATTTTCAGTTTTGCTTCCTTCCTGTCTGATTGTCTTGGTCGTGTTCACCTCTACCTATTTGCTCATCAGCCCTCGGAGTGTAAAAGCAGCCCTGTGTTCTCCTTGGTTCTTGTCAAGTTGCTGCTCATGTTCATGTTCCTCTCAGTTTTCCAAGTTGGATTCCACAGCTACCTCAGTTTATCCTGCCAGATCCACGCGGCGCCTTTTATTCCCATAAAATTCATCAAGCTGTCCCGAGATGCTGTGTCCGGCATTTGGGTCCACCTCTCACAACACCTTAACACTACGGTACAGTTTTTGCTATCATGCCACAATTAGTTTTGAATGGACTAATAACGTCATGCTTTCAACCATGTTTGTTGGGTAGTGTTTCCCATAGAACCAACAGGGTTCTCACAGTACAGCATGCACTGTAAGCAGTGGCAGCTCATGGTAACTTTTGATCCAGGTGTGGGAAGAACATAAATATATGACTGCACATCTCCTTTATCCATTCATGTAATACTAAGGATGCAGTGATTGAGATTCTGGGCCGATACTGATGATTAAAATAAGAATTTGACGGATGGCTGATTCAGATTTAAAAAAGGAAAAAAAATCCCATAAGTTTATCTTGATTTTGTTATTAATCCACCTCTTTGTGCCATTGAAACAAAGATTTTCATTCTAAAAAAACACATGACCTGTTTTAAACTCTCTTAAGTTCTTTACCATGTTTTTTTAACACTTCAACAGGAAAAATATGAGAGATTAATATCAACTGCTGACATCAGTATATATGTATATGTAGTTTCAGCATGAAAACTATTACTATGTGAATGAAAGGAAAAAAGAAGAAGAGCAGATCATCACACTTTACAGGAACCTCCCAAAAACAGCCCATGCATGGTAGAACTGAGTATCAAACAGATTGCTGGTTATTCTATCTTGTTTAATCACAGTCATGCACTGGGGCTGGTCTCTGTAACATTCTGTTGGAAAGCTTCAGCATGCAGAGCAACTTAGGAGACTGTTACGCGCACATCTCATTGGTTTGGCAAATGATGCCGTAGCTCGTCTGAACAGCTTAGCAGTCACACTCCTGTGCAAAAAGAGCAACTCTAACCTGACCGCCATTCACTAAATCACATGTTAGGACTTGCAGTCTATGATGCCGTAAGACAGGGGCTGGCCTCCTCCCGCTCTGAAGATTTGGAGAAATGTGGGTAAAGATGTTGCAGATGACCCCTCCAAAAGAAAACAGAAAAAGATGCCAGAGGTCTGCCATCAAAACAGACTATTTATACTTTGGTAAAGCTGGAAAAACATTCACACTTTTTAACTTCTATTACTGAATTCCTATACTATTTACTATTTTTTGAGTCCCATCATGGTTTGCTGTTGTGTTTTTTCACTTTAAATTTTGAAGTTTTCACATCCATTAAACATGGCACCATGCCAGGCGGCAGCCTGTTGCAATAGCTCCCATAGTGTGGGTTGATTTTTTTTTATTATTATTATTATAAATTTTTATCTTTTAGTGTACTATTTCTTTTTTGCTCATAGTTGTAGTGTAGTTGTAGAGTCAATGGCTCAGCTAAGTCTCATAACTTTTCTCCTAGTTTTGTTACTTTTGCTCCTCTTTGTTACCAAGAGCCAAGACGGGAGCAGCGAACAGCTGCTCGCACTGAGTAAGCCCATGTTGCTGCCTGGAGTGAGGCCTGAAATCCTGGCAAGGAGGAACCACAGGGCTAAAGTGAGAGAGAAAAAGAGCGGACATAAATCTGCTGTCTCAGCATTCATCATGGGAAATGTAAGATCTTTTGAGAATAAGATGGACGAGCACACTCATTAAGACCCAGAGGGAATATCGTGAATGCAGCATTTTGGGTTTCAAATAAACTTGGCTGCACTCGCATGTCCCAGTCCACAGTGCGGAGGTAGCCTACTTCAGAACAGTTTTGGTGGACAGAGATGTTAAAAGGAGTGGTAAGAAGAAAGGCAAAGGAATCGCACTGTATGCGAGTGAGAGATGGTGCAGTCCTAGACATGTTAATGTAAAGAAAAGCTTCTGTAGCCCAGACATTGAACTATTTGCCGTGGGAATGCATCCATATTATTTACTGAGGGACTTCGCGTTTGCCATTGTTATTGCTATGTACATTCCCCCATCAGCTGACACGGCTGCAGCTGGTGACATCATACACACTGCTGTTGCCAAATGACAACCTCGACTCCCAAATACTTTCATGGCGACTTCCAGAGACTTTAATCACATAACACTGGACAAAATAATTCCAACTTATTATAGGGTTGCTGAATGCCCCATCAGACACAATAATACACTGGACCTACTGTATGCAAAAACAAAGGATGCATAGAGCGCTACTAGGCGATCAGATCATAACCTGGTTCAGTTGACTCCAAGGTATGTCTCTCATGTCCAGCGGCAGCCAGGATAGTGAGAAGGTGGACTTGGGAGGCTAATGCGACATTGCAGGACTGCTTTGAGGGTTCCAGCTGGGATATGCTCTGTGGGCCACATAAAGAGGACGTGAATACTATGACAGACTGCATCATAGAATACATTAAAATTCTGTGAAAACAACATGCCAACCTGGACTGCTTTCCCAATAATAACCCGTGAATTGCCAGCAATCTGAAAGCACGTCTTAATAATAAAAAGAAAGCCTTCAGATCTGGGGACAGGGAGGAGCTGAGGAGGGTACAGTATGATCTAATAGAGAAGCTGAGGGAGTGTACAGGAGGAAGCTTGAGGCCAAATTTCAGCAGAACAACGTGAGGAATGTGTGGTGTGGAATGAAGAAGATCACTGTTTAAGGTGGAAGAGAGACAGATAGCAGGTAGTATGGGGAGGGCTAATGAGCTAAATTGTTTCTCTAATGGGTTTAATTCACAGCCCCCTGTTGTTGTCGCCTTCAACACACATCACACCACCCCTGCAAACCCAGACCTCCACACATCTCCTCCACCCCCAAAGCTTCCATCCCTCCCCCAACAACCCTCCCTGGTGGACATACTGGACATACACACACCACCTTTCCAGCACCATTCCACCTCCATGGAGATAACAACAGGCATCCTCCCCCACCTGACTGGGTAGGAGACAGCTGGAAAGACTCCATTAACACAAGGCTGCAGGCCCTGATGGTATCAGCCCAAGGGTGCTGAGGACCTGTGTGGGCCAGTTGTTTGGTGTTCCACAAAATCTTTTCAACTTGAGCCTGAGGCAGGAGAGAATACCTATGCTGTGGAAGAATGTCCTGCCTGGTTCTAGTCCCCAAAAAGGCATCATCATCTGGTCTCAATGATTACCATCCAGTGGCACTCAAATCCCACATGATGAAGGTACTGGAGTGGCTGGTCTTGACCCACCTGAAGCCACAGGTGAAGCCTTCGCTGGACCCTCTGCATTTTGCTTACCAGCCTCATCTGAGAGTGGAAAATGCTGTCATCTATCAGCTGTAGTGAGCTCACTCCTTCATGGATGAACCTGGCGGCACTGTGAGAATCACTTTTTTCAATTTTTCAAGTGCATTTAACACCATTCAGCCAGTGCTACTTAAGAAGAAGGTGCAGGTGATGAGTGTCAACGCACCCACCATCTCATGGATTACTGACTACCTGACAGACAGACCACAGTTTGTCCAACTGGGCTGTGTGTCTGTCAGACATGGTGGTGAGTAGAACAGGAGCTCCACAGGGAACTGTGCTGTCTCCCTTCCTTTTTACTGTGTACACCACTGACTTTGAATACAACTCTGAGTCATACCACTTGCAGATGTTTTCTGATGGCTCTGCAGTGATCAGGCGTATAAAGGATGAACAGGAGGAGAAGTACTGAGCACTTGTGGATGATTTTATAGAGTGGGCTGGTAGGAATCACCTGATCCTGAATGTGGTCAAAACCATGGAGATAGTGATTGAATTCAGGAGGATGAAGATGTATCCACAGCTCTTGTTCATACTGGAGGAGGATGTTGACATGGTGGAGGACTGCAAGTACTTTGGAACTTTTGAACTGGAGGCACAACACAGAGGCTGTATTCAAGAAAGGATGAGTAGACTATATTTCCTGAGGAAGCTAAGATCCTTAAAAGTGTGCAGCAAGATGTTGGAAATCTTTAATCAGTCTGTTGTGGCTAATGCACTCTATTTCACTGTAGTCTGGGGAAGCAGCATTAGAGCCAATGACACAAAAAGACTGAATAAGCTCATTAAGAAGGCTGGCTCTGTCATTCAAACTAGATATGTTTTAGGCTGGGGTGGAGAGGAGGACATCAGACAAATTATTATTCATCATGGATAACAATGACCACTCTCTGCAGCACACACAGGACAGGCAGCAGAGCTCTTTCTCTCATAGACTGAATTAGCTTCGCTGTCAGAAGGACTGCTACAAGAGATCTTTCCTGCCCCAGGCAATAGCTCTCTACAACATCTCACCACTAACCAACATAGAACACTCTGCACAGGTTCTCTTTAGTTTCTGGTTCAGGGTACCTTCTCATTTCAGCCAAATGAATTGCACTTTTTTCTAATTTGCACATCTTGTCTCCATTGCCCTCTAAGTTATTCATATTGTCTAGTTCTCTACATATAATGCATACTTTCTATACTCTAGTATCTTAAATTACTGTTGGATAGTTCATATCTTCTCATATAGTCTTCGTTTCTATTATAGTATGTACTGTTATATTCTGTATATCTTATTTGTATATTGTATATTATTTGTATATTTACCTTATTTTTGTTGATGATGCACATACTGTTTATTCTCTGTATACACGTTGTTGTGTACTTGCTGCTGTAACACAAGAATTTATAAAGGAACACAGGAGTGAATAAAGATCTATCTATCTATCTATCGTTGAAATAGTATTTATCTTTTGTACTATATTTAGAAACCTGTACTATTGTAAGACAAGAGCATGAAACATGACAGTATTGTGCGACTAAATGCTACATTGACCTCAGCACTAAATATCAAACACACTAACAAACTACGTAGTCAGTAGGTTAGGGGTGTAACGGTACATGTATTCATACCAAATATTTTTGGTATGGGTCTTAGGTCCAGCACGCATCCCACTGTTGTGTAAGAGGAACTCTATTTAACTCTGAGTTTCACACTGGCAACTGTGGGAAATGAAGCTTAGGCGTAAGTTCAATAAGGAAGATCTGTATTCACTCATCTGCCTACCTTCGTGGGTGTCCAGACTGTCAGTCTATTCCTTTCATCTCTGCCACTGTCCCGCACTCTCAAACCCTATTATGTCATCACCACTCTGACCCAATCATTTCCTTGCCTGCCATCTGCAAGCCAATCAGCCTCTGTTCTGTATGCTTTAAATCTTAGCACTCTTTTGTCATTCCACCTTGTAGACTCGTTTGTCCGATCCGCCCCCGTCTCATCTCCGTCTGGTCACCTAGATCATCTTCCAAATCTTCTCAGGTTCATCTCCACCACCACTGTCTAGACTACGTGGGGTCCTATCCTCTTCCTGCCATCATTGGGCTCCTCTTTGCCATGTTGCTGCACCGAGTCTAACAGCGAAATGATTTATTCACAAGTCTCTGTAACTCAATAAGCATGTGCCAAATCACAGTTTACTCATTCAAATTCTGTAATTCAATAATTAATGTTCATGTTCTGCAAATGATTGCTCCCTATTTAAATTAGTGAATAAAGCCACACCACTACACCTACATGCATAATTATGGTGAACACAGGTGTCTGCCATTTGGGAACTTTATGGTTTAATGGATCGGATGAAAGCTATACGTTGACAATGTTCAGCTGTGGCTGGGTGTGTACCTGGCTGTACGTCAAACATGATCACTCATTTGGAACTACATCACCTGAGTGTAAACATTACTGGTACGAAGAAAACAGAGTAGAATGCAAACCCAGCTGCCTGTGGCATTCGAGCCAACAATTCACAACAGGCCAAAGTAAAAACAAATGCTATTGGTGTTTGTAAAGCTGCAGACAATTTCTCACTCATGCACATATTACCCTGAAAATCATACCAACCCTGTATAAACAAGTATAAGCTAAAGCCTCTCTACACTGGCTCACGTTAAAGTCTAGAATACAGTTTAAAATCCTCCTTACCACAAATAAAGCTCTTAATGGTTTTGCTCCATCTTATCTTAAAGAGCTTGTATTTCCCTAGAACCCAGTAAGAGTCATTTGCTCACAGGCAGCAGGCTTCCTTGTGGTTCCTAGAAGTTCAAGGTCCAGAATGATGTGCAGAGCTTTTAGTTTTCATGCTTCTCCCCTGTGGAACCAGCTGCTAGTCAGGATTCAAACAGGAAGGCCGTCATCCTCTCTGTTTTTAAAACCAGGCTTAAAACTTACTTTTTTGATAGAACTTACACTCAACTCATTGAATTTCTGTGCACGACTTGTTTTAATTTGCTCTTGTTGTCTTTTTACATTTTAAACCTTACTCCCATTTGCCTTTTTTGTGTTGTTACCAATTTTATTACTGTTTTACTGATACCTGTATTTTGGCTTTAGATGTGTTATTATTTAATTTTTAAATTCCCTTTCATTTCCTGTGTCCTTATATCTGTAAAGCAGTCTGAGTATCATGTTGCTTGAAAAAATACAATATAAATATTTGATTGAGTGATTGGTTGATTGATTAAAAGTTGTCCATGACTTGTCCAAAATTCTGCTATCTACATCTCTTCCTGCTAAGACATCAGCTATGGCCAAGTTTTTTTGGTGAGCTTTTTCAAGACTGAGAGAAACAAGCATACTTTGCAGCTGGTGAAGGAGGAGTTTGCATGGTGGAGAACCAGTTAGCCCAAATATCTTCATGTTGCCATGTTAGCAAAGCACTACCTGGCTGAAACTCCTACCTCTGACACTAGCGAAAGGAGAAGATATTGTTAGTGCAAGAAGAGCTGCCCTTTCTGCAAACAATATGAACATTAAAAAATGCACCTTCGGCTGCAACATGTTTATTAAAACAAACAAACAGAAAAACACAACGAATCTCAGTACAAGCTTCCACTGTTAAAGAGTTGAAGCCAAAAGCTGCTAGTTTGAATACAAATACAGTATAGGTCAAATACATTCAATTTTCTAAATGCCTGCCTTAATGGATATTTATTATATTTTTATGTACTTGAAAAAATATTTATTTGGATTTATGTAAAGATAACTTTTTATTGGTAGGTTGCAGGAATATGGACAGAAACAATTTTATTTAGAAAGAGCCAAAGATTTTTTTTTTCTCAATGGACCACTGTTTATTAAAAAGCATACTGAACCATGACTTCAAAACTGAGTTACACAGTAAACTGTGATTTATGTGTACCAATACACCCCTTCTGTGGGCCCATCTCTCCTGAATTATTTCCATGAAAAACAACCCTTTTTATTACTTATTATATTTTTATTTTTTTAATTTATTGCACTCCCATGGATGTATTTAGAGGACATTTGCAAACTACACTAGTGCTATCAAAACCAACTACAGGGGTGGTTTATGCGTTCCTATAGAAAGTGGTGAAAGTGAGTAGGGGAACAACACGCAGAAAATAGCTCTGCGAGCTGTGACTTGAACCAAGAACTTGCTACTCAGGGCATTTGTGCCCATGTGGTATGTGCCCTTGCCACTCTGCTATTGAGTCGCCCATTTTCTCTCTACACCCCTCCCTTGAGCCCTCACACAAAGTAGTTCATTGTACATATAGATCGTGCTCATGCAAGTTAACTTTTACGTTCAGGTTGACATCCTCAAAGAATGCAATAAAGGCTCCACTTTCCATACTAAAAGAATTAACTGAATTCCTCGAGGTTCAGATTTTGGACAAAGGTTGGACTGAGGTTCCCTGTTGAACTTTGGGCCATCTCTCTGTATATGTTTCTCTGTTCATCCATTCTTTGTTTCAGCACTTTAAGCAAAAAGATCAGCATTTAAAGTGTGTGATTTCAGAGATCTTCTGTCTACAGAACGGAGAGAAACAACCTATAAAATGACGCCGGCTACAGGCAGCCTCTCGCTTCAAAACACAAGGCTGCCAAGGTGATTTACGGCATTCTCACTTTTCCCGAGGGTGACAACAGACACAGAGAGGAAGAGTGATTTGGGCCTTTGTGAGGTCTTCTCATAAAAGGTTGAGCGATGAGACCCCGACTGCTCTCATAACATTCCTTTTTTGTTTGGGTAACATAGCCACACAGAAAATGATATGGCATTTAGGCCATTTGCAGTGTCACCAAACACTGAAGGAGCTCACCATCCCTACTTGTCTAAAGTGGATTTTCATGGGAACTTCACACGGCTTTAAGAAAGCTTTAAGCTGAGATGTAGAGGGAAAACAAACAACACTAATTCAATAATCTCAATTTTCTGCATACCCTGTCTGCATTTGTAACTTTATAGCGGTTGAGCAAATTGTGACAGTGCCAGTCCTCCTCCTTTGATTTGAGAGAATGCCACAGACATGGCAAACACAGACGATCGACAGATGGGCAGTCTGAGTGTAAGAGAGCTTTTTTTACACATCTATGTGTAGCCTCAACCCATTTTGCCTCTACAATCAGACATAGGAGGCCGGCACACACATTTATGTTAATATGAAATGCTGCAATGCCAGTAGTGTGGCATGGTGGGCTGCTCCCTACTCCCTCATGCCGGTGCATTCAACATAACGCTGCTGGACCGCCGCCTGGGAAACAGATGGCAGGGAATAACACTGTCACCCACCCTGAACACTGACATCCTGGGCTAGGCCTTGGCCACGCACTTTACTATCTGTGTGTCTGTGTAGCCTCTGAAATCCCCCCATATCCTCACAGACCCTTCATCACATTAGGAGATATACATGAGTGAAACTGACTGGACAGCTGAGTCTCTTTGCCAAACATACACTTCTGCTTTATTTTTGCTGAACATTGTTTAAGTGGTATGGGTGGGTCTGTTGTTTTGGATTTAGGACAATAGGACTAATAATCACTAAGCCAGCCCCAATGTGAGCTCCTCAAGAGCTGGAAGCGGAAAGCTATGGTCTTCTTACTCTGTCTGGATTTAAAACCATTAGATAAATAACTAGTTAAGAAGGGTCAATTGATCCCAAGATTAAGACCAGCCAGAAATGCTAAAATGCTAATGCTATAATGCTAATAGATTAGAAAAAGATTACAAAGGGAACATCATGTTTTAATACTGATTTAAAATGAAATAAGTTCCCTTACAACAATGCAAAGTTTACATTTGGAAATGAAGCTACAGCTCAGAGTCAAGCTGTCCAAAACAAGAGTAAGTATCCCTTTTGTCTTTAAAACTGCCTCAATTCTTCATGAATTAAGGAATCAGAATCAGAACTAGAATACTTTATGAACCCGGGGGGGGGGGGAATTTGCTGCAGACGCTCAGTCATATATAAATAAAATATATAAATTTGAACAACAGCAGATATAAATGTTCAGAAGTAATAAATATGATAAAAATAAATAAACTTTTGTGTGTGAATTACCATATGTAGCATAAATAACTGTAAAGTTAAACACTGTACACTATGTAAAAATATGAGTATTTTCAATATGAAAATGTCAAGGGGTCACAGTGAGGAGTTATAAAGTTTGAATTCATAGATTCACCAAGGTGCTAGAAAAATTCCTCAGAGATCTGGGTACATATTGCCATGACGGCATCATGCAGTTGCTGCGGATTTGTTGACTGCACATTCATAATTAGAATCTCCGGTTTCATCACATTCCAAAGGTGTTCTATTGGATTGTGATCTGGTGACTGTGGGGGCCATTTGAGTACAGTGAACTCATTGTCATGTTCAAGAAACCAATTTGAGATGAGCTGACCTTTATGGCATGGTGTGTTACGCTGATAGCATATGCTTTGGGTGCACTGTGGTGATAAAGGTGAGTGCAAATACATTTAATCTACCATTGGGAATTATAATATTGCAATTGACTGAATACATTGTAATCAGCTAATTACACCTGATTAAATGAAAGTTTTATTTTTTAAGCTGCAATAAGAAATACTTTTATGTTCGCAAAATATAAAATAAAAACTCTTGTCCCACAGAGAATTGCCACTGGGGCCTTGGGCTCTATGCAGAATTTTGAGTGTCTTTCAGCTCACTGTTTTGGTTTTACCCTCCACAATTTTACTGTTTTGGCTATTTTCAAAGAGAAACACCACCTGGCAGCCTGAAACATGACCAAAACATAGCAAAATTAAAGTTGATATTAGATTTACATGAATCAAGCAGCAGGAAACACAGTCACATAGTAACTAACCCCCCCAATATCCCTGACAGTTTTTGCCTCACAGGCAGTGTACTTTAAACAACTCCCTAGCAATATTACATATTAATCAATGCTATATAATAATAAATCATGGTATAAGAACCTTAAATAGCAGCTTCAATCAAAGTCCAACACACTTCAAAGTGGTTTTTAAGAAAAGTTTTGGTAGTATAACGGCAATTATGCAATATTACAGCACTCCCTAATGAGATTACAACCTTTGGCACTGAGTGTAAGACCACAGTGTTAAAATGAGCCCAGACATACCAGCAAACTCTCACACCAAACAAGCAACTGACAGACGCAACACAGACTTTAACTGGAGCCATAAGTACAGCTTCTCTGTCAGAGTTTTCTCAGAACATGCTTAGGGAAACATCTTTCCTCAATGTTACTTGGTCTTGTTCAAAGCGTGATGCAGCATGGGTCCTTTTTAATATTGGACCACTAACCCTCTCCTCACTCCCCCACCAGCATTTCTAATCAGGTTGGCAGGAAGTGATTTGATCTTGGTGAAAGCAGAGCATATGAAAATCTAATAGAGTGGGACATGAAGTGCTGCCCCAGCCATTTGACCTTGTGTGTTCCTGCTGGTTTTGACGGTGGGAGATGGTGACAGCAGGTGTTTATTCTTTTTCCCTCCTAGTTCTGCTAATGCCCTATGGAAGTAAACTCATCTGCCTCCTGCCTTGTGATTTCTGTCTGAGGCCACAGAGTCAACTGGTAAACATGGACCATTCTGAAGAACAATGTGACAGGGTGTTTTCCAGCAGGCTTGTGAAATGTCATCTGTCACAGCCCAAGCACTGCTCCAATTCAAAGTCTGCTTCTTGCCAAATAAAGATCAAGTAACCATAAGTGTTTGAGATACTTTGGGAGTTGACTAGCCAAGTATGGTGGGGATTTAGAGCCAGAATTACATCATTTTTGTTCAAGGAGTGCTATTATAGCCCATGTGTTTCTGCTCTGTTTCCTTCCGGTTAAGATCATTTCTGGGTTTATTTAAAAATCAGTTCAATGTTCCAAATCTCCTGTGACCTTTCTGACTAGGAATTTACCTGCATCTCAAACACAGATGGCCACCAATCAACTTACAGTTGTATGAAAAAAGAAAGCACGCCCACTTTCAATTCTAAGGTTTTACGTATCAGGACAATAAAAAGCAATTTGGTCCTTAGCAGGTCTTAAGATTAGATGAAAACCTCACATAAACAACAGCAGACGACATACAGTATGTTGTTCTATTCAATTTAATTTTCATCTATTGTCTTGTATTGTTTTTATCTGTGGCCTTCAGAAAGAATATTTTTTGCTGCCTTCTGCCTTTTGGTTTAGTTTTTGTTGAATAAATAATGACATGGAGGAATCTGGTGTGTGTTTTACATCTGAGGTTAGATTTATATATTTTTAAAACCTGCTAAAGACCAGACGATAGACCTGGAAAGAATTAGAATTGAAAGAGAGTGAACTTTCTTTCGTTCGGATGCCTGCCAGAAATGCAAAAAATAAAGCCCAGGTTATTAATACCTTTTAACAACATGACAAAAAGTCAGAAGTCTCAGAAACAAATATCTCAAAACCTCAGTAGACAAAACACAAAGAGTTACTACTCATGCTAAGTGAAAAGGAACGTGAAATGCGGTTTTATCTGCATGAGTTGGTTGAACTGACCTTTAAAAAGTAAGCCACCAGTTTTCTGATTAATGAATAGATACTGTACACGCAATATGGGCACACTGACTCACATTACGAAAGGGAGGATTTTCCCAGTGCCACTCACTCCACTTCTGGTTGAAATCAGACAAAACACTCATAACTGTAAACATTCAATGTTTTTATTTTATTTTTTTACATTTTCACTCCATTCCCTATCACCAGCCCAGCAAAACATATTCCACCAGTTTTCAGTTAGTTTCCTTTGATTAGTATGTATGTATTAACACTTCTGAAGGGTTTTTCTCTCATGAAGGTGACTCATATTCATACCTTCCACCTTCACTTCCCAGTTGGCGTTTGAACCTTTTCAGAAGTGGCATTTTCCCATTTTTCATTTTCCTCTGGACCTTGGCCGGAGAGTTTGCAGTGTCTCATATCTCTTGTCTCCCTGGGTTCTGTGTAAGCTGTCACACCACCAGTGAGGCCGCCGTCGCCTGAAAGCCGTCAGACCACCAAAGGTGCCCTTGACAGAAAACTGCAATGCCCAATACACGAACCACCAGGGGAGTTTAAAGCCAAGACTGATTTTCTGGTGGAATCTTCTCTGCTACTGTGGCAGGAAATCGGTGTCCCTTTTTCCACAGATGGCTCCACATCTGGAAGCTCAAACTGCAGTAGAGTGTGGATCCGGAAAAGCAGATGTATGAATGCACTGTGGCTTGTGGAAGTCCTCATTAACCATCCACATCCTTCTAGAGGAGTCTGCCTAAAGCCATTAAACCTTGGCAGCTTCAGGGGTCACGTGTCACTTCTAGTTCATCACTCCCTCATCTTCCACACCATCTCACACATATGCACACAATGTCTGACAGGCACAGAGAGAGACAGGCTTGTTGTGATGGGTCTGAGCTGGCCATGCGTGAGGAGCCAGTAGGATGTTTCATCACTGGAAAAGGTACACTGACAACAAATACAAAGCGGTAACCTCAACAGGTCAGTCAAACTTACCTGTTATGTGCCCACAGCATCCCCTGAAATAGTCACTGAAAATGTGATTAACCCTGGAGAGATTTTCTGAATGCTCATAGCAAATGTCCAGCACCTACAGTGGGTACGGAAAGCATTCAGACCCCTTTAAATTTTTCACTCTTTGTGTCATTGCAGCCATTTGCCAAAATCTAAAAAGTTCATTTTATTTCTCATTAATGTACACTCAGCACCCCATCTTGACAGAAAAAACCAGAAATGGAGAAATTTTTGCAAATTTATTAAAAAGAAAAACTGAAATATCACATGGTCATAAGTATTCAGACCCTTTGCAGTGACACTCATATTTAACGCACATGCTGTCTGTTTCTTCTGATCCTCCTTGAGATGGTTCTGCTCCTTCATTGGAGCTCCTTGGGCAGTTCCTTCGACCTCATGATTCTCATTTGCTCTCACATGCACTGTGAGCTGTAAGGTCTTATA
>VUQH01042957.1:0-12449 GCA_015106775.1 Etroplus canarensis | reverse complement strand
TAGATTCAGAACACAAAAAAAAAAAAAAACACATTCAGAGGAGCATGACTCTGATTCATATCAGTGATAATTAAACGTGTGTCTAATATACAGGCTTTTCTTAATCAAAAGTACAGAACACAATCTAAAGCTACAGGGATAAGGCATTGATTAATGAGTTAATGAAGTAAAGGTGCAAAGTGAACGCCCCATTTCAAAGTTTTTAGATTATTATATAAACTCAATGGCCACGTCATTAGATACACCTTACTAGTACCAGCTTGGAGCCCCGTTTGCCTTCAGAGCTGCCTTAATTCTCAGTGGCATAGGTTCAGCAAGGTGCTGGAAATACTCCTCAGAAATTCTGGTCCATAACAGAGCGTGACACTGTTGCCGCAGATTTGTCAGCTGCACATCCATGATGTGAATCTCACGTTTCACAGAATCCCAGAAGCACTCTATTGGAGTGAGATCTGGTGACTGTGGAGGTCATTTGAATACAGTGAACTCACTGTGATGGTCATGAAATCAGTTTGAGGTGATTTTAGCTTTGTCACATGAGCGTTATCCTGCTGGAAGCAGCTACGAGAAGTTGAGTGAACTGTAGTTATAAAGGAATGGTTAGCTAGGCTGTGGTATTTAAATAATGCTCAATTTTTAGAAGGGGGCCAAAATTGTGTTAAGAAAATATTCCTCACACCATTACACCAGCAACAGCAGCAGCCTGAACTTTGTGACATGGTGTGTTATTCTACTTGAAGCAGCCATCAAAACACACTGTGGTCATAAAAGAATGGACATGGTCGGCACACCATTACACCAAGATCAGCAGGAGCCTTTGATGCCATTGTTGATACAATGCAGGGTGGAATAATACTTTCATGTTTTTTATTCCGAATTCTGATCCTACTATTCACATGCCACCGCAGAAATCAAGACTAATCAGATCAGGCTCCATTTTTCTAATCACCTTTTGTGCAGTTTTGGTGAGCCCATGCAAACTGTGGCTTTAATTTCCTGTTCTTAGCTATCAGGAGTGGCAGCTGTTGTGGTCTCCTGTTGCTATAGTCCATCTGCTTCAAGGTTTGACATGTTGTGTGTTCAAAGATGCTCTTCTGCATACCTTGATAATAGCAAGTGGTTATTGGAATTATTATTTGCCTTCCTATTATTATAAAGCTGTCTGGCCATTCTACTCTCACATCTGGCATCAACGAGGCACTTTTTCCCAGAGAACTGCCACTCACTGGATATGTTCTACTTTTTGGACCACTCTTTGTAAACCCTGGAAATGATTGTGTGGAAAAATTCCAGCAAATCAGCAGCTTCTGAAAGACTCAGACCAGCCCATTTGGCACCAACAAAATGACCACTTTCAAAATCATGTCAGTGGCTGTTCTTCCTCATTTTGGTGCTCAGTTTGAACTTCAGCAGATTGTCTTGATCATATCTACTTTATGCACTGTGCTGCTACCATGTGATTGGCTGATTAGATATGTGTGTTAATGAGCAGTTGAACAGGTATACCTGATATTTAAATTTCTTGTGCAGAGTTGAATAGTACATAGACTTCAAAAATGAAAACTCCGTTGCGGCGTTAACTCCTTTATTGTTAATTCCAACAGGAGACAAAAACGTTCATAGCATACAGGCATCAATGTCTACACTGTACACACACAGCACACACACTGACATCAAGGAAACTTAAACTTTAAAGGTGTCCCAACAGGCACTTCAAGGTACATTCATCCTTTGAAGGTGACATTAAGGTGCAACAATTTTGCATACATGTAACTGACTGAGAAGCAGCACAATCTGAACTCCGCATTCAGTCTTCAGTGCAATTTTTGGTTTGAAAGTGCCTGTGGCCTTGGCTGATGACGCCAGGGTTACGGGCCCTGCGCAGGGATGGTACGGGTGGACGGGATACTAGTTGGTGGCGGTAATGCACTCTGTTTGCCAAGCGCCAATAAAATTTACAAGAAGAAGGGCCTGCGACCATGGCGTCATCAGCCAAGGCCGCGGGCCACGAGCAAGGATGACACGGGTGGATGGGATACTAGCTGGGGGCGGTAATGCACTCTGTTTGCCAACCGCCAATAAAATTTACAAGAAGAAGAAGAAGAGTGTATAATATGATTTTGCTGAAGCATTAACATGTGAGCTGATTTTACTGTTGCCAGTTTCAGCTATTGCTGTTGGTTTGCTGAATGGACAACGCTGCATCTAAACAAAAGCTTGGGAGTCTTTCTAGTTATTAAATGTGGCAGGGACAGCCACGAATAAAGACATTTGGTCATCAAGTGAGATAATATCATAAATAATATTGTTAATCAATTCTTTGGGCCTATGCAGATCCACTGTGTAGTGGCACTTTGTCACAATCTAAATCAAACTTGTAATTCAAAGACCACTGATGGACCATGAGCATGTAATATACACTACTACAATATCTCTCTGTGTTACTGTTTTATTCAATCCATAGCAGACGAGCAAGGAAAAGAAGACAGCATCAGGATTTAGTATATTTTCCAAGTGGAACACTTATTAAAAGTAAGTGTTATTCTGTATGTATTTATTTATTGACATTATGGGACTTGTGCTTTTATTTTATTCCCCTCTATCAGTTAAGGAATTAGGTGTCTTGGGTTGATTGTTACCCATACAATTATATACAATATACAATTAGAAATGGCAGTCAGTCAACTGATCTCAACCCAGCAGAGCAGCTTTTTAGTTAATGAAGACAAAGTTGAAGGCAGAGAAACCCACAAACAAGCAGCAACTGACGGTGGTTGCAATAAAAGCCTGGCAGGGCGTCTCAAGGGAGGAAGCACAGCATTTGGTGATGTCAATGGGTACTAGACTTCAGACAGTCATTGACTGCAAAAGATTTTCATCCAAGTATTAAATAGCATTATAATATTATTAATATATCAATAATCCTTATATTTAAAATTATACTTGTTTTTCCCATTACTTTTGAGCCTCTCAGAATGGGGGACTGTGTATAAAAATAGCTGTAATTCCTAAACAGCTCATGCAATAAAACTAACAATAAATAATAAAAGAAAAAAATGTTATGCTTCAGTTTTTCTAAACCAAAACTTGATGCTGCATCTGCTCTTCATAGTGGAATTATCTGTTCCCATACTAAACTATATATTTCCCAGTATTTAAAGAATTTAAATATTTTCTCACATCATACCAGATTTTAATAATATCTTTAACAAAGAATTACCAGTCTGCTTTTTCAGTTTTTACTTTATCAGAGTATTGTTTTATACTGGAAAATATCTGCTCAGTGGGAATGTTTCCTAATGAGACTCAGAAGGAGTGAAAAAATGGCAGAGACACTGTTAATTGATAAAATAACAAGAAGAGTGGCCAATTCTGCAAATTCTACCACATACTGTAAATGTCCCCCCAGAAGACAAAAGCAGTCCCCAGTGATTTGTAACATTGGCCACAATATCCTAATACACCTGGAGAAGGGAAAACATCAGAATAGCACTTGCCCTAAGACTCGAGAGACCTTCATTAATAATCTTCCTCTTACTTCCCCATACAGTAAGTTCCTTACATCAGCAGCCTGGGTGACAAACTTCTTGCCATCAGCCATGACAGAATTCTGGTTGATCTCTGCTCCGGGGGAGAAGACCTGCCAGCAGACCTGGGACAAGCTGATGGTGGCCACTACACGCACCAACAACTTATCCACTAACAACAAGTTCAACATCCCTGATCTCAAGGTGAAACGCAGTGATCCTCTATAGTTACAGCTTCAATAGGGAATGAATAGGTGAATACCTGTGGGGCCATTAATTGTTTTTTGCTGATGTTTTGTGGTCTTCCTCAAACAGGTTGGAACTCTAGATGTCTTAGTGGGCCTGTCAGATGAGCTGGCTAAACTAGACACTTTTGTGGAAAGGTAAGATTTGCTGTAAGGTTGGAAGAGTATTGTAAAATGTAAAGTGCCTGCTCAGCTTGGCAGGCAGTAGGAAAATTGTGAGCTCAGTTTTATAAAGAGTGATCCATATATAGATAAAATCATTCTAACTACTGTTGTCTGATGTTTTGTTTCTCTGTCCTGTCTGGTTGGTTTGTAAACCCACTTTTCACCCCACACTGGGCTTCAGTGTGGTGAAGAAAGTTGCTCAGTACATGGCCGATGTTCTGGAGGACAGCCGAGACAAAGTCCAGGAGAACTTACTGGCCAATGGAGGTGATCACTGTTTACATATTCAGACTTATTAGGAAAGCAAAGCCATCTACAAGTAACTTTACAATTATCATGGCATATGTAAATGGAGATGATTAATGCTGATGACTTTTATCTTGTTTCTACTTGCTACAGTTGATCTGGTCACATATGTCACCAGATTTCAGTGGGATATGGCGAAATATCCTATCAAACAGTCACTGAAAAACATCTCTGAAATCATCTCCAAGGTAATCAGCTCACATAGTCTTAGATTAATGATTGCTTTACGTTGTGCTTCTGTTTATATATTTATTATATTTGAGACAAACATAGAATATATTTGAGTTTTCCTGCTTTGATAAACTAGTAGTGGCTCCTACAATCATGTGAAAAAGAAAGTTTTCACAGGAATTTATGCAGTCCTGGAAAAACTAAGTACACTCTTTCTGCTTCCATAGGAATTAGGAGGGTAAATAGCAGCCAGGTGCTGGTAATCAAATACACTTCATTAATTGATCATTAGCAAGTGTGACTGCCTCTGTAAAAGCAAATGTTTTGGTAGTTTGCTGGTCTAGAGCATTTAGGTGTGTGTTAACACAATGCCGCAATCTTCCCAGGAGTGGGCCTTACAAAAAACCCAAGAGCTACATCTCAGGATCTACAGGCCTCAGTTAGTATGCTAAAGTTAATGATAGTGCAATTAGAAAAAGGCTGAATAAGTATGACTTATTTAGAAGAGTTGCTAAGAATAAAGGCTCTTTTGTCAACAAAGAACATGGCGGCATGGCTTAAGTTTAGAATGCTGCATATTAACAAACCTTAAGACTTCTGGAACAATGTCCTTTGGACAGACGAGAGTAAAATTTGAGGTCGTCTCTCCGACAGCTAAAGCCTGGCTGAAATTGGGTCATGCAATAGAACAGTGATCCAAATACACCTCTAGATCTACTACGGAATTGCTGAAAAAGAAAAATCAAAGTGTTGCAATGGCCCAGTCAAAGTCCAGACCTCAACCCACTTGAAATGCTGTGAATAAATGAATGTCCACAAACCTCTATGAACTGAAGTAATATTTTATAGAACAGTGGGCCAAAATTCCTCCACAGTGATGTGAGAGTCATACAGAAAGAAGTTACTTCAAGTTATTGTTGCTAAAGGTGATTCTACAGGCTATTAAATCATGGAATGTACGTAGTTTTTCACGACTACATAAAGTCCTGTGAAAAATTTCTTCTTAACACGCCTGTGGATGTTACTTACCTGGCGCAAGAAATTATCACTGAAAATTGTTGTTGATTTTATTATGTGATCTACCTACTACTTGGTTTTCTAGCAAGCGACTCAGATTGATAATGACTTGAAGGCCAGAGCATCAGCTTACAACAATCTGAAGGGAAACCTGCAGAATCTGGAGAGGAAAAATGCGTGAGTAAAACAGCTGCCATTCTTTTATTCTGACACAGCAGGTGTACAAAATGGTGCTTGTAATTAGTTACAGATCTCACAGGCCTGGATTATACTGGCCTACACACATGTGTGCAGACAGTTGAAGATACAATGGATGAGTAGTTTTACTGTGTTTGACTCCATCTGGAAGACACGTGCGTAGTTGAAGCATTACAATGTGTTGTGTAGTCATACAGTAACAAACTGGTCAAATTTCTGTTGATGAAATTCATGCTATTTAAGACAAAAGTCACATCTGTTTACTTATAGCTGCTGAAACTTTTACACTGGGGTAACCATTTCATTTCATGTATGAATGACTTGAAAAACATGATGGGTTAATGCTGCCTATCTTGCCTACCCAGAACACTCTTGCAAAATAGATTCTCAAGCTCATGAGTTTTACTTCCTGGTTAATAAAACAAAAACAAAAAACATGTTTTTTATTACTTGTGTTTCCATGGATTTGCAAACTGGTGCCGTACAATATGATGCTGTCAATTTAGAGCTTTCACTCCTGGACATTATTATTTTAAAAGTTCTTTTGGGATTTACATACATTTACATTGAAAAATTGGACTTTCGAGGATGCGTGAGAGTTTGCCCAACCAGTCTACATGTGTTTTGTGGAGCTGGAGAAGGCTTTCAACCGTGTCCCTCAGGGTGTCCAGTGAGGGATACTTTGGGAGTATGGGGTATTCTGTTCCTGTACAGTAGTAGTTAGTGAGAGTTTGGTTGCTGGAAATAAGTCGGGCTTGTTTCTGCTATATCTTCCACTCCACCAGGTTTGCGCTTTGTCACAGATTCTGTTCAGTTTTGCTGGATAGAATTTCAAGTTGCAGGATCTCAGCAGCTCATCTCTGCTAGTTGCAGATGATGTGGTTCTGTTGGCTTAATTAACAGCGAACTCCAGCTCGCACTGGGACAGAGAAAAACATTTTATGTTGTTGCCTAAGTATACAGAGCTGTTGATGTCAAACTGTCTGAATCTGTCCCTATCATCTGTGTAGCTTCAGTATTGTTAACACTTGTGTGCTCATTGTAATTCACGCAATAATTTTTCTTTTCTCATGTGGCCTATGTGTATATTTCTATATTTGTCTTCCTTTTAGGGGGAGCCTGTTGACCAGAAGTCTGGCTGACATAGTGAAGAAAGAAGATTTTGTACTGGACTCAGAGTACCTGATTACCATGCTGGTGGTCGTCCCAAAGTAAGTACACTAGCATTATTACATCCAGTGTGTGTCGAAGATGTGAGCATTCTTAGTTCTTGTGTCCTTATGTGCATTTTAGATACAGTATGAAAACATTTTGTTTAATCAGGTATTTATGAAAATGTACATTTAAAAATATGGGTGTTATC
Source organism: Etroplus canarensis (assembly GCA_015106775.1). Lineage (NCBI taxonomy): Eukaryota > Metazoa > Chordata > Actinopteri > Cichliformes > Cichlidae > Etroplus > Etroplus canarensis. Next base: position 5,457 of record VUQH01042957.1, on the reverse strand, counting down.
CTTTCATTTCCACCCTCACCAGAACAAGCTACACTGACTGGCAGAAGACATATGAAACACTGGCTGAAATGGTTGTGCCACGCTCTACGAAGTAAGTCTTCTCAAGATGACCAAATATATAAATGATCAACCATGGGAAAAAGATTTAATTTAATTTATTTGTACCGTACATGATTGACACCCAGTGTGCCTCAAGTAGTCATTTTTAATATTTGTTATATAGATATAGCAAACAGTGCCTTCATTAGTTTTATTATTGCTGAATCATGTATTATTTAAATACATGTACAGGGATGCTTTATATTAGTGTGACAGCAGTTCAGGTACACCAGACTTTTCTTTTTCTGTGATTGATTCTGAACAAAAAACCTGAAAACATTTCATGGGCGATCTGTGAAAAGCAATATGACCTGAACATAATGAGATTGACCCGTAGAAGGCAATTGACCTTCTGTCAACATGACCAGGAGATTTAGGACAATATGTCTAGGAATTCCGGACAAATGTGTGACCTCAATTTTGGAAACGTCCTAATGATCAACAAGAGAAATCTGAAACAGTATCAGCAGGAAGATGTAGCCATAAGCTTTAATTTGAGGACAGACAACTGCATATAAATTCTACATAATTTAAACACTTCGAGCATTGTTGATTCTTAACGGTAAATATTCTCCAGTGTTCACTTCTAGTGTTTTAGTGGAAAACTAGTGAGGGATGATTCAGTTGTTTAGACAATCCAGCTTTAAAAAAAGAACTAGCAACCTGATTGCCTCCATTCCACTGGTGATTCTCCTATTTAAAGTTGTTTTTTCTAACCTATTGAAATGTGTGCTTGTTATCAAAAAGCATCAAGCCACAACTGACACCAGCAATCCTTCAGTGAAAAGATGTATATCAGAGGACATCAGCTCAGTTAAATGGAACCTGTGAAAACCTGCTGAAATTTTTTTGTGTAGTCTGCTTTCATGTCTATGTCCTCCTCTCCAGGCTTCTGTTTGAAGACAATGACAGTGGTCTGTTCAGCGTCACGCTCTTCAGGAAGGCTGTTGATGACTTTAAACACAAGGCTAGAGAAAACAAGTAAGCTACTTCACTTCAGTTTAGTCAGATGACTGAGCTTTTCAGAGAGTTAATTTGTAAAGATTATTAGCGTGAGTATTTACTTGAGTGTTGCATTTGATATACTCTGTGTGTGTGTGTTTACCTGCAGATTCAGTTTAGTGTTCTGTAAATGATGAATGATTCTTTTGGGAATCAGTCCTCTATAAATGGATAAATGGCTCATGAGCTCATGATTGAAGTAGGCTGCTCTTCTTTTATAGTCACAAATTTGTTGGCTCTTGACAGTCTACTTCATTGAGCACGACTATGTGTGCTGAATATATTTTGAGGACGTGTGTGTGTGTATGTGTGTATGTAGTAGGTAGTTAAATATGCTGTTGCTCATCTGTGTGATAGTTAATGGCCAGCTCTCTGCTGTTTGGCCTAACCCAGATTTACAGTGCGCGATTTCCAGTACAATGAGGAGGAGATGAAGGCAGACAAAGAGGAGATGACGCGTTTGTCCACCGACAAGAAGAAACAGTTTGTATGACTGCTGCTTACTTCACTAACAATACTTCTGACTATGTCGTTAGTGAAACTCACTGTATACATAAAGAGTTTTGAATTGCTTTTGTACTACATCTTTACATCTGATTTCCAATGTTATTTTTTTTAATGTGTAGCTAAATAATTTAACAACTAAACATGCAATTTTGTAGTATTTATTCCTTTTTACATTTTGAGTTGAATGGCGTCTTATTTATGGTAAAGCAGTGTTGTTGCTGTCAATCTAGGGGCCATTGGTACGATGGCTAAAGGTCAATTTCAGTGAGGCCTTCATCGCATGGATTCACATAAAAGCTCTGCGTGTGTTCGTGGAATCAGTATTGAGGTAATTAAGACAGAATTATGAACTCAATAATGTATAGATGTCTATCCTTTACTGTGAAAAAATATCTCCATTTACGGTTAACTATGGTTTACTTATTATTTTATAGATATGGGCTGCCAGTCAACTTCCAGGCTATGCTGCTTCAGCCAAACAAGAAGAACATGAAGAAACTGAGAGAGGTGCTGTATGACCTGTACAAGCACCTGGACAGCAGTGCTGCAATCATTGATGTGAGTCTTATCAACGTCTTTGTTTTACTTAAGTGCTTTTTTGGCAGTACTGTATCTGCATGGGGCAAAATGAACTCAGATTACGACCTCAAATCTAAATGACCTTCGTACTAAAACACTGACTGTATATAAAAGATGGACGTATATACTAGAATTCCACTCATCAAAAAAAAAAAAATGGAACACAGACCTACTGCACAGTCTGTTACCTCACAGCACGAAGGTCCTGGGTTCAAATCCACTGGCCAGCTGGGGCCCAACTGTGTGAAATCTCTCTGAGTACTCTGGCTTCCTTCCACAGTCCAAAGACATATACGTTATGGTTAACTGGTGGTTTTGAGTCCGCTGTTCTGTAGGTGTGGGTGTGAGTGTGAATGGTTGCCCGTCTCTGTGTGTTAGCCCTCCAACAGACGTCTCGCCCTGTGACTGCTGGCATAGGCTCCAGCACCAAGGCCATTAATGGAACTGCAATATTTAGCACCTTATATTGGCTTCAATTTAAAACCCTGGAAGTTGCTGCTTGACTACAACAAATAAATAAAAGTTGGAAACAGTGAGTGTATGTTGCAGTAATTAGTGGGTTAAGGAGGAGCTCTTTGGCTGATTTTTGCCTTTGAACAATAAGCGAGGCAAGACTGACTTTGAGCACAATTTTGGTGAATAACCCTTAGGTGATCACAGAGTATGTCTCACTGAAATCTGACCAATACTCCAGGCAGATTAGCAATTCTTGTGAATTTTGGATGAATGGTTAGAAGGATAGCAGCAATAGTGAAATGAAATGGAAGGCTGACAAGACAGTAGTGAGGCCTGCTATGATGTATGGTGTGGAGATGGTGGCACTGACAAAAAAACAGGGGGCGGAGCTGGAGGTGGTGGAATTGAAGATGGTGAGATTTTCGCTGGAAGTGACCAGGATGGACAGGATTAGAAAGGAGTACATCAGGGGTACAGCTCAGGTTGAGCTGTTTGGAGATAAAGTCAGAGAGGCAAGGATGAGATGGTTTGGACATGTTCAGAGGAGGGATTATGGCTATATTGGACAAAGGATGTTGAAAATGGAGCTGTCAGGCGGGAGGAAAAGAAGAATACTACAGAAAATGTTCATGGATGTAGTGAAGGAGGACATGCAGAGGGTTGTTGTGACAGACGAAGATGCAAGGGATAGGGTGAGATGTAGGCGGATGATTTGCTATGGCAACCTGTAAAGGGAGAAGCTGAATGAAGAAGGGAGCTCGCTACTTATTCCCCTTTTCATTTCTTTTGTCTTTATGCTAAGTTAAACTAACAAGCTGTTGTTTGGAGCTTGGAAAAAAAATAAAAGTACTTTCATTTAAGAACATTAATGTATTGTTAAACTTGTACAGTAACTCATAAATAAAGTTCATAAATCTGTTTTCTGCCATCAGGCCTCCATGGACATCCCAGGGCTGAACTTAAGCCAGCAAGAGTACTACCCCTATGTTTACTACAAGATTGACTGCAACCTTCTGGACTTCAAAGTCTAGATACATTATCTTCATGTGAAGGAGTGTTCTCATGTGACACTTTCACATCCACAAGCTTTAATTTATTTTTTGTTTTCATCCTTCCTCTTTTGTGTTATGTTCTTGGTACATTCTTGAGTCTACATTGTGTAATTTGTTTGGAATCAGAGTGTTGATTAGTGACTGTTAAGATCAGATAAGTTTTAGAGGTAAACTGGTCTCTAATCATAACCTCTGTTCTTAACATGCTTGAATATGGGCCTTCTTTTTTGTCCTTTCCTCTTTGTACCGCACTAATTAAGTGAACAGTTTCCTCCATCTCAATGGTTTACATTCCCTTGTGGCATCAAAGAATATGTAAAATATTGTGTTTTTACTGTCACTCCTCCACTATCCTACTTTATTAAAAGTAATATGAAAGGTACACATATGGAGGAAGTGGGGAGAAAAATCAATGTGCGTTAAATATAGTATTTATTTTAAACCTCTGAAATCAGTGAATATGTTTTTGTTTGTTCAGTTTTTGAAAGTGATGTGTTTATAGCTTCGTGTAAGGATTGCCTGTTTACAAGTAGATATTGACCGTTGTTTCTCCTTCTCAAGCTATAATCCTGTGAAACACTGGAACTGGTCATTTTACAGTACAAAGAAGCAATATGTTTGATCGTTTGCTCCTGTGATTTCTGTATATTAAGCAGTTTGAGAAAAATTATTAATATGTATATGTGCAAATACTGTTCTGTTAGTATATATATATATATAAATTGAACCACATATTTAAATAAATGTGAAAATAAGTACTCTATAAAAATGCTTGACTTTGACTTTTCATCCTGTGTAAATCCTCTTGGGCTGACATTTAGTACACTGTTAGTTCCTGTAGTGTGTATACAAATACAAGTCTACAAATAAAAATCTAAAGATAATTTCTAAGCAGTCAGCTATATTAAAGCATTGTCCTCTGGTTCTGGTTTCTAGCAAAAAAGACTGCAAAATAATATTTGGGCACACTGTGATTTTTACTAATGAGTACATTTTGAGCCATCTTCTACAGCTCCACAGTTCTGCAGGTTTGTCCAGGAAAATATATTGGAGAACCATATAAATGCACAAGATCCCCAAAACCTAGCCTGAAGGCATACATGGAAGGTGTAATGTAAGGTGTATATTAGGAGAAGAAATATTTCTCTCTGAACTATAGGACTATAGGTGTTGCTTTGGGTTAGTTTTAAGGTTAGTGGTTGTTAACTCCTCAAGCAGAAGGACCGATGAGCTAATGTCACAGTGAGGCGTTTGTTGTCCATGTGTCTGTTCACAATTTACAAAAATCTCTACTCCTAGAGAATTGGTCAGATTTTAGTGAGACTCTCACACAATGATCACCCAATGTGTGCTCAGGGTCATATTTGTTGTTTTATGGATATGTTTCTTTTTTTTTTGCCAATATGTTTATTGTCTTTTTCAAAATTTTTTCACAAACACATAACACATACACACTACACACACAAACTGCATACCCTTGCATCATTTTTCAATTTGAATAAATGTAATGAAATTGGATTAATTAACAAATTATGAAGGAAATAAAATAAAATAAATAAAAATAAAAAATAAATGAATTTAAAGAAAAAAGGGGGGGTAGAAAGAAAGAAGAAAATGGGGGCTACATTTTACAGCATTTGCACATTTTTTCAGAAAAATCTAGCACTTTCATTTGTCATAATGTTCATATATGGTTCCCAGAGTTTATCAAAGTCTTTTCGTTTTCCCTTGGCAATGTATGTTAATCTTATAAAAACTGGGG
>VUQH01042956.1:0-11477 GCA_015106775.1 Etroplus canarensis | reverse complement strand
CCAAAACTGCATACTGTTTCTGTGTTTGTAGAAAGTTCTTTGAGTATATTCCAAGCACACATAGTTTAGCATTTAAAGGGACTTTGGTATTAAACATTTCCGACAGACATTGTATAACATCCTTCCAGAAGTTTTGGATCTTTGCACATTCCCACAAGCAGTGGAACAAAGTTCCTTTCTCAGTCAAACACTTGGTACATACATCTGGAAGTGAGGAAAAAAACTCTTCGTGAAATGGGACAAACAGGTGATGGAACCAGCTAGTTTATACACCTGTGTGCACCCGCTGGGAACAGTTTGTCCACGTTCGGCTCATCAGGGGCAGATATTTACGAATAGGTTCTGTCGAGGTTCTGTCTCATCTTTCTCGCTTGCTTATCACTAGTTCTCATTTAGCTGGGAAAGAAGCAAAAGCTGCTGTGTGAATGAGGTGGCCTCATTTTATTCTTTTAGCTGCGTTTTATTCGACAGGGTCAGTGCAGTTTTTCTGATACAGGACAGGAAGAGTTAATATCAGATTCCCAGGCCTTGTCCCTGGTGGGGCTTTTTACAATCCACTGCGATGTCCAGGCACATAGACCCATAATACATTACCTTCAAAACTGCAATAAATACACATACGAAGATACCTTAATTAAAATGTAATTCCCTAAATTACATTATAAATTTATGATATATTTAATTAAAACAGGTCCAGATCTGATTCGTTTTTATCCAGACTGTGTCTTGTTTTTTCTTTTCTTTATTATTTATATTAAAAACATTTTTTCTGTTTTTTCTGTCTTTTTTTTCTAATGAGACACTAAGTGGCTCTGGGGAAGGTTTACAAGACAGAAGTGAGACCTGCTATGATGTATGGTTTGGAGACGGTGGCACTGACAAAAAGACAGAAGGTGGAGCTGGAGGTGGCAGAGCTGAAGATGTTGAGATGTTCACTGGGAGTGACCAGGATGGACAGGATTAGAAATGAGTCCATCAGAGGGACAGCTCAGGCTGAGATGGTTTGGTTTGGACATGTTCAGAGGAGGGATAGTGGACATATTGGACAAAGGATGTTGAAGTACTGGTTGTGTAGAACATGTGGCAACAATCCCCTGTGTTCTTCATGTCTGGACAGAAAAACATCAGGTCCTGGCTACATTTTGCGCCAAAAAAAAAAGTGTAGTCTAATAAAACTAAGTTTGAAGTTTTTGGCCACTATCACAAAAAGTGAATCTTGAAAGCAGCACTGCACATCATGAGAAGAACTCCATACCCATGGTGAAGCATGGTGGTGGCAGCATCATGCTTTGGGGTTTTCTTCTTCGGCTGGAATTGGGGCTTTAGTAAAGGTTGAGGGACTTATGAACAGTTCAAATACCAGTAAGTTTTGGCCCAAAACCTTCAGATGTCTCCTAGAAAGCTGAAGATGAAGGGGGATTTCACTTTTTGGCACCAAAATAACCCCAAGCAAACATCCAAGTCAACAAAAGTATGGCTCCACCATAACAAGACTGAAGTCTGGGATTTAGGTCTGGGCTTAGATCCAGTTGAAAATCTGTTGGGTGACCTGAAGAGGGCTGTGCATAAGAGATGCGAGAGATTTGGAGCACTTTTATTATGAAGAGTGGGCAAATATTACCTCATGTGCCATGCTGATAGACTCCTACACAAAAGCACTGAATGCCGGAGTTAAAGCAAAAGTTGCTTCGACAAAGTATCAGTTTCAGGGTGTGCAAACTTATGCAACCAGCTTATCGTACCTTTTTTATATTTTATATTCTTCCCCTAACATATTTGTTTCTTTTTCATTTGAATTGTAAGGGTTATAGGTCACATTAAGGGTGGTAAAAAGCTTTGAAATGATTTATCATGGTCTCATTAGAAAACCTGGTATTTTAACAGGGGTGCGTAGACTTCATATATCCACTGTAGGTGTAGTTGAGGCTTTCTTTGATCTGTTTATACTTTCAATATGACACATTTAGAAAAAAAACTCATCCAGATCCATTTAACTCAGTATACTGCTCATGATTTTACAGTGCAAGCTGCTTTAAGTAATGATGCACGAGCTCTGTAGGTTCCTATTAGACATGAAACAAATAAGCATGCGGGTGTTGCATTGCTTTATAATGAGAGCATTTGATGTTTCATTGTGCGTTCAGGGAGTGTCAACGCTCATCTGCATTCATCTTGATGTTCCTCCACTGAGCCTGTAAACATGTGTGAGTTCAGCACTTTCTGGATCGATGATATCAGCTCGTTATGTGGACCGCCTGCCTTTATGGGACGTATTGTTTGTGTTGGCTTCTTCACAATGTACACAATGTACTTTACACAATGGACCTGACAATGCATTTATTAAACCATCTACAGAATGAAGCCTCTCGTAGTCTTGCAACAATACACAAATGGAACTCCTACAATTCAGCTGAATATAAACCAGCCGTGGTGTAATGTGTTTGGCATTTCATCCACTCAGGTTAAAAATGTGTCTCCTTTTCAGGCCAAGTGTGGATAAACCCTTTAAAAATCACTATCACAGTGTGGATAATGGTTTTAATAACACAAAGAATCAAGATTTTGGGGGAATTTAAAAGATGTTGATTTTGTTGCGACCACCATTAAGAACCGCTGACGTACGCATGCTCAGAAGCCGTATAAATAAAAAAGTTAAACTCAGAATGTCAAACTTCAGAACAACGATGTGGAAGCAGGTTGAGGCTGGCAGCGGCGTCTGTTTCTCACTGTGGTTTGAAAAGGGCACCGAGCATCATCTGCTGTGACCAATTACAGCTGCATGTTCCTCTTGGGTCGCATCATTCAGCGCTGTCAGAGCAGGTGTCAGCAGCGTGACACGTACGTATAACAGGTAGATATAAGGTAATATCTTAGATTAATTTGAACCGATCGGTCGCGTGATGCATATGGCGGAGTAGCGGCTCGTTGCTCCCACAGTCTGCGTCTTTTCGGCCTTCATTTCAGACATAAACAGAGCCAAAATGAGCAGTTAGTGCAGTTTAGAAGCTGGAGAACACCTGGCACTCAAAGACAACTCAAACTTCTCGCCAAATCTGCTACAGCAAGACGAGCTCAGCCGCCTCTGAACAGTCAAGCTGACATGGCCGGAAACACGCTTAAACTTGAGGGACAAAAGGATGGTGACAGCTTGGTGGTTAGAAGAGCCTCCAAAGTGCTCCAGGATGATGAAGACTTTCTGGACAGAAAGACTGATCTGGTCCTAAAGAAACCTGAAGCTTGCTTGTCCAAGTGCTGCTGCTCTTGATCCATGGATTATGGACTCTGACAACCACATCTTCAATGCCAAGGACGCCGTGTCCACGCTCATAGCTAAACTCTCCAAAGTTGAGGAGCAAGTTGGAGGCAACCCTGGATAAAATCAAAGACCGGTTGAACAGGCAGTGCAACATACGTGTCGCCAGGCTGCCTTCAAAACTTGCTGGAAATACTGAAGATGAGCTGTAAATGAATTTTAACCTTTGTGATCATACATACGTGTACTCCACTGTAGGAAGTGCTGCGAACAGCTGATCAGATCGACAGAGCATCTGCATCTGGGTTATGATGTTTTGTTTCTGTTGTCAGTGGAAGGAAACAGTGCTCTGGGACGCATTGAATGTGTGATATGTAAAGGTAACTTCCAGTTTTACATGCAAATTATTTGGTTGTAGTTCTACAGGCATTTAAAAACAGATATGCAAATAGGATCGCTGGTGCAACAACAGCTGGATGCACTTTGCCCCATAAACAGTTGTTTTGAAAATTGTACAATAATTACTGAAAGACTGTGCATAAAAAAATCACAAGAAATATGAAGCACTTAAATATGCAGCATGTTATCGTTCCTTTTTACGAATGACTCATTAATAACAGCATCATATAGGCTGCAGGACCTGCTGATTTGGCAGGCTGAAGGCCGGAGTTACTGTAAATGTTGGCATACCTGCAAAAAAAAAAAACCCTCCACACTGATTTCCGGAGTTGAAAATCTCCAACGTGAATGAGAGAAGAAAAGTCAATGGAAAATGTCAGTCCAGTTGGTTGTGCCTGACATTCAAAGATCAAATCCATATCATGCTTTTCTGTCCCCCTGGGCTCCCACAGACTCGTGTCTATAGTGGAAGTTATTGTTGACTTGCTGCAAACAGTAAATCCATACGTACACAGTAGACAAACTAAATCCTTCTAATCCTCCAGATACTTAGCACTTGATCTGCTGTGTCGGCACAGATATGAACACAGAGACAGCCGTCTTACTGAGGCAAACAAAGCACATGACTTCATACAAGCACTCGCCAGGGGGTCACAGAAGGAACACAAAGCTTCATCTATGCACATGAGACTAAAGTCCATTATTATTCAAGTCAACGTTCAGTCGCCAGCGGAAAGTTTGTCCTGAAAGGCATACTTTAACTGAACCGTCAGGACTCTTCTAATAAAAGCTAGAGATGAGGGGACATGATTCGGTGTTACATCAGGTAGAAAATCCACCCTGTAACCATAAAGGTCATGTTTGAACTTCTCCAGTGTGCGAGGATTTGGTTATTTGCTGATCAAACGACATTAAGATGTCTGTCTGTGTGTGGCTGAAGGCTTGTTAGTCATTTTAGCCATATTTACAGGATACAAATGTGAAACTGATCCAAACTAAATGATGAAAAGTAGTTACCTAGTTTTAAAAGTCAAACAAAATTTCTGCTCTGCTCTGAGCCCCTCCTCGATGACCTAGCTCCTCGCTCGGTCTCTCAGGCTGAGCCCAGACTCCCTTCAGAGGAACTTTTCCACCGCTTGTGTCCGTGATCTCATCCTTTCGGTCACTGAGGGTAAAAACGTAGATCAGCCAATAAATCAAAAGCTTTGTATTAACACTTCGCCACAACAGACCACCGCAGCATCCTCATCGCTGCAGACACTGCACCAATCTGTCTGTCAGTCAGTCTGCTGGCTCCCTCTGATTCTTGAAAATGCTCACATGTTCTGTCAGTAGTCATTAGAAATGGAGTGGGGGGGGCACAGTGGTGGGGGGCAGTGGCTCTCACTTGGTTGGGAACCAGAGGATTGCGGTGGGAAGACCCACCTAGACCTGGAGGACAACTCAAGATGCCATCCTGGGTGGGAGGTGGACTGGAGGCCAGAGAGGTGTATTCATTCACCTCTTCAGTGCACGCTGACTGTTTCCTGTGTACAAAGTCTGTAACAACAGAAACAGAATTAAATTTGGAATTTCCCTGCTAGTGATGAATAAACATATGTCTTATCTTAATTATTCTGCTGTTTATGTCTGAAGACGTATCAGATCTTTACACCTGAGAATTCAGACGTCTTCCTCTGTGAGCTTCAGCAATGAAAGCTGCATTAGAAATAAAACAGCAACAAACCCTGATCAGCTCAGCACAGGGTCAGTTTACTGGAGCTCAGCTTACAGGAATAATAACTCCTGAATCAACATATTTCTTTAATCCATGTGAAAAAGTTTATCTATTCAACCCAGAGCGCAGCATTGTCAGCTTCCTTTGCACTGTTTGCATTCGAGATAGCATTTTGAAAACTCTCTGAACATTTAATAAAGTTTATTTGTGACTTTGGGAACGTAAGGTATGGGGGGAGGAGTCCTATCTCCAAGGTCCACCATGTTTTTTTCTCATCCGTCTCTGCTGGGTCAGCCTCACTCGCTGTTTATCATCAAATGGACTCAGAGTCAGAATACTTTATTAATCCCAGAAGGATTGTATTTTGTTAAGTGTAATGTGTTACTCTGAAGTTAAACACTACAATATGCACAAGTTATGGTGATGGAAAGAACTAGTTAAGGAGTCACGGGGAGGAGTTACAGAGTGTGATGTCACAAGTAGGAATGATTTCCTGTGGTTTTCTGTGGAGCATTGTGGTGGAATGAGTCTGCTGCTGAACGTCATGGAGAGGCTGTGAAGGGTTGTCCAGTATTGTCCTTAACCCTTGTCCTGCCAGCTATAGGACCAACTAAACGACCGGCAGTGAATGCAAACACCTGGAAGCGATCAATATATTGATTTCCGGCAGTACTAGGGCTAACTTGGACAGCGACCTCCTCTCTGACACCGCCGTCAGAAAGTCCAGCTCTGCACTACCGATGTGTCGGTCGTGAACGAGCCAGTACAAAGCGCCGCCTCCTTGAAGCGAACGATGGGAGCGGCTCCATTTGAAAGTAATATGAGGCAGAATGATAAAACAATCTGCAGCTACGAGTATTAAATATATTCACTCACTAAATATCACATGTATGCTGTGAAACCAATCAGGTGAAGGTAGACTAGGATCATACCACCAAGCAGGGCAGGGCAGGGGTGCAGAAAAGGACTATGGTACACTGCATGAACAAAAATGATGAAAAGAAGCATTTTTGATGCCTTTTAACAATCCTGTTAACGGGCTGTAATTTTTACTTTTAAATCTTTCAGTTCAAGTGATGCATCAAATAATTTAAGTGATATACGTGTACACCTACATATTAAGAGTCAAAAGAGCACAACATTTGACTGAATTGTAAAAGGTATAAGTGGTAACGTGAAGAGCCGTTTGGGAGCCAAAAGAGCCGGCTCTCTAAAAAGAGCTGAAATTCCCATCGCTAGTGCACATCCACGACGTTACTGTCCTCACAGGTCAGTTTGAGTCTGTTGGTGTCCACTACTCTCAGTCTGCTGCTCCAGCACACGACAGAACAGTCCATACATGCTCTGAATTTAGAGAGAACAGACAGAAGATAAAAGTCTGTAGAAAAAATACTCAGTATTTGTTGTCTACACCATAACTCCAGATATTGTGAGAACCTTAGGGGGGGATGCTGCATCTGGAGAACACAGACTTGCCACTGCCACCTGCAGGCTGAACAGCGTCACTGTATCATGACTGTGACCCAAACGTCCCCTTTATACAAGCTCACTGCGGGGTCAGCAGAGAGATATATTTGTCCCCGTCCTACATTCAGCTTTTACTGTAACATGCTTTGTTCCAGGCATGATGAATCGCCCAGACCGCCACAGCTGTGGCCATCTCTGTACGCATTAACACACACAGAAAAGATATGATGCTCATTTACAGCAGTGACCTGTCATTGTACACTGGCTGAGAGGACAGCAGTCTCCAGTCCTTTAAGAAACAAAATACATTTTATTATTTACACTATAACTGAAAATAATTTTGGTTCAGTTTTATTTTTTATTATTTAAATTGGATTTCAAGCACACATGTCATGATGGCAGTAGCAGTAATAATCATTTTGTGACTGTAACTTATTTATTTATGTTGTATTAATTCATGTTCCACTACAAATGCAGCTCAGTGCTTTATGCAGTCAGCTGATTTAATTCTTCGTGGCATTGATTCAACAAAGTGCTGGAATCATTTCTCGGAGATTTTGGTCCACGTTGTCATGACAGCATCACACACTTGCTGCAGATTTGTCCGCTTCACATCCATGTTTCATTTTCAAGAAACCAGTCTGAGATGATCTGAGCTTTGAGTGATGGTGAGTTAGCCTACGTCAGAAGATAGGTGCACTGTGGTGAAAGAAGAACATGATGACAGCACTCACACCGCCACAGTGTTCAAATGATGCTCAGTTGATACTGAGGGGCCCAAAGTGTGCCAAGAGAATGCCCCCCACACCATAAAGGTATAACTGGCTTGACTCCTTTTGATTTTACATTTATATTTCATCTTAAAAACTTTACCTCACCTTGTTTGGTGTCATTTTGTTCATCACAGCCTCACTGTGTAATTTTTTATTTTTTTATTTTAACACACTAGACCCAAAATCACAAAAACACATAAAAATCCAAGCAGGGAAAAGTTTGATTTTTAACTCTGGAAATCACACACACATTTAACAAACTATTTTTAAAAAACTTAAACATAAACATGCATACATTAAAATGCAGGAAATGTCTCAGGCGTTTTTTGTGCAACTAAAACATTCAGGTGTCACAATAAGATGCCACAAATTATGTGTGACACTCCAAAAAAACAGTTTCTGTCCCCACAAGACACGGGGACACATCACAGCACACGGGGACACGTCACATTGTCACAAATTTCTCAGATCTCAAAACTCACTGTCTCTCTGTGTCTCTCTTTTTTGCTGCAGTCACTCCCAAAACATTCCCCTCTTACTTAGCAACCAAATGCCATATTTTGATTGGCTGATGGGATGCATTTTCCCACCAATAGAAAAAGGGGTGTAATTTTCTTGCAAACGCTCTCCCTCCTCACTTCCTTTTTGCACCGAACGCACAGAAACATCACAGTGCACATTATTTATCTCTGGTTTATCTGAGCGATCAGCATGATGTAAAAACTGGTGCGTAGTTTGAAGTCTGCACTTTTAACACCTTGAAATGGAGACTTAGCGAGGCTGTAGCTTGCAGCTAGGTCATGGGTTTTGCAGTCATGTGATTTGGATGCAAGGGCGTGTCTGTCGACCCCAGAGGGTTATATTGTTGCTTGAAGCAGTCTGGCTGTTCTCCTCTGACCTCTGGCATCAACAAGGCATCAACCTGCCACTCACTGGATATTTCTCTTTTTTGGAACGTTCTCTGTAAACCCTATAGATGGCTTTATGTGAAAATCCCAGTACATCAGCAGTTTCTGAACAACAATGTCATATTCAGAGTCACTTAAATCACCTTTTTTCCTCATTCTGATATCACATTCAAACCTTGGGAGGTGGTCTTGACCATGTCTACATCCCAAAATACACTGAGGTGCTGCATTTGGATTGGCTGATTAGATATTTTTAATAATGAGGTGGAGCGGCTGTCATTCCACAACCTTGAAAGCGTAAGCCTCTTTTCCACCATATCCATGAACACACAATTTCTCACACTGAGAACACAAGTACATTGTCAATTAGATTCAATTGTCGTGTTTTGATCAGAATTTAGTAAAAATATCGTGTCTGTATTTCAGCTTCTTTCAGAAAGTAGCCTGTTTAAAAGTCCAGACTCCCTGAAGCAGCATGTGTTCAAACAACGATGGAGTGTGGGAAAAATGATGATATGTGTGAGAGGTCTTTAAAATCCCAGGTCCAGCCTACGGTGGCACTGCTGAGTAAGAATTTTAATGTCCACACACCTGCCAATCCCCTCGTGACCAAAAATAAAAGGATTTCACTTGGGTGTGTGATATATAATTGGATTTTAGCATGATTCAAAGCATGGCCAACATGGAACTGGCAACCAGGTGGTCCGCTGTTGGTGAAAGTTTAACGCTACAGTCCACATTTAGGCAGGAATACGAACACACACACACACACACACACACACATGCACACAATCACAGCTGTGTAACAGTAAATATGAATGTTTTAGTACTCATGAGGCTGATGATCAAATCTAATTTTTTCTTTTTTTCATCAGACTTTAAAACCCCCGGTATGTGAAATCATCTGTAAATTTTTCATACTAATTTTTTTCCCTTTCAGAAGCACATTCCCATACAAGTTTGTCAAGACAATATTATCTGATGCTTATTTAAACCTATTATCAGCGGTTACATGTCCCCCCAGTTTATTTCCACAGAGATGAAGATGAAGACAAAGTGATAACATGATAAAGACCCAAAATGAGATACAAACTGCTAATTTGAGGCGACGAGATTAAAGAAATTGGTGTCATGTTCTTTCATTATCTCAAACATGGTGAATTAAAGTCGGATACTGATTAATTCATTGTCAGAACTTCAACCTTGAAAACCATTTCATTACCGCTGACTGACTTGCTGGGCGGACTTGATTTGAAGTAAGGTGAAGAGTTAGATCTTGCAACCTAAGAACGACTTTTATCTTTAACATTTCTGCCACGATTCTAAGAACTCCTACATAGGTTTCCATTGCTCAGCTGACAGCTTTGATGAAGAGGTAAATAAAAAGAAACCGAAACAGCGAGTCAGTGATCATCACAGTGCAAACGACCAGCTCGAGAGCCATAATTTCTCTTTGAAGACTTCATTCTCACATGACCTATTTCATCAGCTCAATGATATTTACAACAATATACACTTTGCATTGTTGTCAGAAAGATTAATGCCAGTAGAAAAATGTGGTAAACTGTTTTCCATGAGTAATGTGGCTGGTAGTTTTCATTTACTGTAGATGGCTTTGCCCTCACTCTGCTTGTGGTTTTACTGATAAATAGAATCCAGCTGTAGTGGCAGCCAAGCTGATGGCAGCTCTCAACATACATCATAATGAAGGCCAAGTATGTCTATATTTAAAAAAAATTAAAATAAAAGCTTAATATGTGGAATGTGAAAAAACGGTAGAAGCCTGATGTTTTTTATTCCTGCTATCTCTGCAGATGAGGTCTGATGGGTTGTGATGGCGGCTGTAAAGTCAGTCTTTGATTGGCTTCATTTACATAGCACCTTGGCAGGGGAACACGAGCTGAGCAGCGAGGGGCATTCAGGAGCACCGCATTTGCATTTTATACACTGCATGCATCACCATCATATTCTGATCACCAGGAGAAGCCCGGCAGTTAAATCGTACATTGGCCTTGTTAGTATGAGACCTGTTGTTGTACGGGTAGTCTGCACAGATGTTTAGAGGCTAAAGACAACATGCAGAGAGGAGCTCTGTGGATGTAGTAAGTGAACACACCTGTTAAAATACCAGCTTTTTCCAATGAAGACAATGAGACCACGATAAATTATTTAAAACATATTACTACCTTTCATGTGACCTATAACCTGTACGATTCAACTGAAAAAGAAACAAATGCGTCAGGGGGTTCGGTGCCTTGCTAAAGGGCACCTCGGCAGTGCTAAGGAGGGGGTGGTACCTTCTCTGGTTTGGTCTTCAGTCCACCACCATGTGCATTGGTCCAGCACGGGGTCTAGAATTGGTCGGTCCCAAGTGTGCCACCGGGTCCAGGTTGGTCTTGAGCTGGTGGCCACAGCAACCCTCTGGTTCCCAACCAGGTCCAGTTGCCCTCGTAGGATTTTCCTCACAGTGACTCAGTTCATTTGTATGTGTTGACATATATCAGACAACTTAGCTATCAACTGAAAAGTGTGTCCTTAAAAATGTGAGGACACTGGACAAGTGGAGGACAGAAGAAGTGTCAGGCCTGAAAAAATATCTACAGCAGATGAACAGAATCTGAAAGTCATGTCCTTAAGAAATACCAACAACACCTGACAGGACCTGAGAGATGCATCTGGACCTTCAGCTGATCATCTACTGTTCACTGAAACCTCATCAGAAATGGTCTCAGTGGAAGGGTGGCTGTGAAGAAGACATTCTTAAGGACGGGCGACAGGGAGACAAGAAGTGGACTGAACATGAGTGGAAACAGGTCTGATGGAGGGATGGATGGACTGAAGCAGTGTGGGATCATGTTGACAGAACAGAACAAAAGGCAGCCAACATCCAAAGAGCTTTGGAATGTCCTTCAAGAAGCCTGGAGAACTATTCCTGAAGACGACTTAAAGACAGAAAGCTT
>VUQH01042955.1:8587-19389 GCA_015106775.1 Etroplus canarensis | reverse complement strand
CTGGTCCCAAGCCTGGGTAAATAGGGAGGGTTGCATCAGGAAGGGCATCTGGCATAAAGTCTTTGCCAAATCAAATATGCGGATTCATAATACGACTTCCGTATCGGATCAGTTGTGGCCTGGGTTAACAATGACTGCCTCCAGTGCCGTTAGCCAACAGGATGCCGGTGGAAACTGTGCTACTGTTGGCTGAAGACAAAGGAAGAGAGGGGGAAGGAATGTTAGGAGGCTGAGAGAGAGAAGGAAAGGTAGGAGGGTGGAGATCAGGAGGAAAAGAGGAAGACCACAGAGAAGGTTCCTGGATGTAGTGAAGGAGGACATGCAGAGGGTTAGTGTGAGGGATACGGTGAGATGGAGGCAGATGATCTACCGTGGTGACCCCTAACAGGAGCAGACACAAGAAGTAGTGTGCTGTGCACGAGTTAATTGCATTGAAATTTGCAGTCAAATTATTCATGCAAGTTGATTCATCTGAATTCATGCATTAATTTTGACAGATCTAAAATAAATTTTCAAAAATTTTGTTGACAGGAGTGGCCAAAGGTACAAACAAATGTCCCAAAACATCCACTTCCACATATACAAGAACAGAACCACCGTGTTTTGTATTGTGCTGTAATTGTGCAAATTTACAAACAACGAATCACATCATGTAGACCTGAAAGAAGGACTAAACCTCAGGCTTCTGGAGCTCATTTTTTTCCAGGGGCACTGGATTCAAACTGAAGATGTAAATAACACAGATCTTATGTCTTGTGATGTTGTTAGAAAGTAAAATTGGATCTTTCTTCTTTTGCAAATGTCTAGCAGCTGAAGTAATTCTATATTAAATAAAAAGCTATTTGAGCTGCCATCGAGGGAAATCATCATACAAAACAGTTTTTCGACTCCCTCCGTGTCTTTGTGTTTGCAGCCTTCAGTGAGGAGGAAGTCAACATGTGGATCACTGGACTCAACTGGCTGATGATTGACACCCAGAGGGCACCAGCACCACAGCAGATTGACAGGTGTGTGTTTGTAAGAGCTGCAGACTTCAGGCTTGAGATGCATGAATGAATACTCTCCTCTATCCTTGCGCAACACGGAAAGCGTTCCTTCAGTCTGGATTAGGACTTGGATTAGAACAATTTTCTCTGAAAAAAATCTGATTTATTCTCCTTTTAACTTTGTATTTTCCACCTGGTTATTCGTACCGCACCTGCAATTGCTCTGCACCCCACCTACAGGACCTGACCCGCCGTTTGAGAACCACTGATGTAGGTGATGATACTGGAAGTGACACATTTCTTCTGGCTAAATGGAACCTTAACTACAGTTCACAAAAGTCACTATTCCTGAAATACTGGCCAGAATATAATCAAACTTAAATGATCACCTAATAAATCTTCACCCAAGTTGTGCTAAAGGTTAAGGTCTGATTTATGGTTTTATGGTTTTTCATTTTCACAAGAATCACTATTCCTGCTAGAGTATTGGTCAGATTTTATTGAAACCTGCACACAGTGATCAGCTAATGGGTCTTCACCCCGTGTACTCATGGTTATAGTCACATTCATCATTTTACAGACACTTTTCCATTTTCACAAGAATTGCTACTCCTCCTAAAATATTGGCTGGAATTTAATCAACCTAAAAGATCACCCAATGGGTCTACCCCCCGATTGTGCCCAAGGTCAAGGCCAAATCTATGGTTTTATGGGCACTTTTCCATCGCTAGTCCGGCTAGGGTGTTGGTCAGATTTTATCGACAGACACAGACACAGTTATCAGCTACTGGCTCTTCACCCTTGTGTGTGCTCATGGTCAAAGCACATTCATCATTTTACACTTTTCCATTTTCACAAGAATTGTTACTCCTCCTTGTGTACTGGTCAAATTTTAGTGAAAATTACACACAGTGATCAGCTAATGGGTCTTCACCCAGAGTGTGCTCAAGGTCTGATTTAACATTATTTGGGTGCTTTGTCGTTTTCACAAGAATCACTCTTCTTCCTAGAGTATTGGTCAAATTTTAGTTAAACTTGTACACAGTGATCACCTCATGGGTCTTCACCCAGATTGTGCTCAAGGTCAAATTTATCACTAAGCACTTTTCCATTTTCACAAGAATTACTACTCTCAAGAGCAATGTTCCCTCTAAGCTGCGTGCTTGCATGTACGCTGCATAGGACGCTGGAGCAGTGCGCGACTGCACAAGCGCGCAGCTTAGAGGGAACACTGCCTAAGAGTATTTCCATGCACCCCTCTGCCATCTTTGTTAGAAGTGTCTTAGAAATAAGGCTTTTGTCATGGATATGACTGCTTGTGTGCCTCCTTTTCTTCTCAGTGGATTCTCATTAGTTTGTGCAATATGTTAACCTATGTTGTGAAAACTCATCATTTTCTTTCTGTACTTCACACATAATAACTAACTAACTGATCGTGAGCCGGACAAGCTACTACGTCACTGACTTTGTGGTTAGAAATGTCAGATGCTGCCTGCATGTTTAACATCAAGTGTCTGAGATAGAAACGACCATTTAAAACAAAACGGAACATCTCTCTTACAAGCCCAGTATAACATAAACTGTCCGAATTCTCTAATATTTAATTTTTTCCTTCGTACAAGCCCCTCTCACCATGGAGGGAAGGGTATCCTCTGTCAAATTACCTATGTGGATTAATCCACTGTGGCGGCCCTGTTGGGGAAAATACAAGGGAGCAGCCAAAGGTACATTTTTTTCACATTAGAAGGGATGAACCAAGCTGAAAAGTGGGGTAGGGCATCTTGAGTAAAAATAGGAGGGCATTGTTGGCTTTTCATACTGTGTAGTGCAGTTGCTGTTTAGTTACTGTTCATGTAAGATTTTAGGGTTTTCTTACACAAAAGTAGACATTTATGGCAAAACCTGATGAAATGTATGCTTGTAGTGTTCTAAAAACTTTATACACGAACTTTTAAAAAGATTGAAAAATGAAGTTTTAGCAGTTTCATAAATGAGTGCAATAAAATCAAACGGTTCAAAGTACAAAAATGACACGAAGCAGTGACAGATGACATCAAAGTCATCTCTGCGTGTGATAAAGCGACATCTGGTTGCATCAAAGGAGCAGCGACGTGGACAGAAAGGGAATTGTGGGTCGTCGGCGAGAACAAATATTTGTTTTGGGATGAAAATATTTACTCCAGATGAATGTGTGGAGGACGTTTTTGGCTTCCGTGGCCAAGGCAGGAGAACAGAGAGAGGTGCTGTGTGGCAGAAAGACAGTTTTGTTGTCTACATAATAAGTCCGGTTTATGTTTAGAAATGGTCAGAGGAAATGAAATGGCTAATTTTGTCTGTTTATGAAGCTGTTTAAATAGTTTAAAGAGAAGATCCATTAGTTGGAAGGAAGGAGTTTTTTTTTTTACACTGACTGTGAAAGTTCGGGCAGGCATTATTCATGACAAAAGCTCACTTAGATGTTACCAGTGTTTAAGACAGTTTCCCCCTTTTTATGTCTCCGTAGCAGAGCCATTATGTTTTCAGGTTGTCTGTACATGTGTTTGTCTGTAACAAACCTTGTTACCGGTACAGGAGCTGACTTATTTGCTGGATCTCTTCCAAACTTCGTGTGGTTAATACCTATGATAGGTAGGAGATCTGATAACATTCACGAGATTGTGGGATCAAAGATCAAAAACACACAGGGTCTGATTTAAGCTGGAGACATACTGGCTGAGTTCTTGGCATTTCATTCATTAACTATTAACCCTTCAACCACATCTGTGTGCTTTCAACTTTAGGAAGATAAGTTTAGATAATTTTGTATGTAGCATTATTAATGGAGGCATAAAAAAATGCAGCTTTTTCAAACTAAATATTAATATAGTATCTTTTCTAAAATGTAACAGTGAAACAGAATACAGTTATTACGTGGCATGACCAAAAACTTATTTTGACAGTAATTCTGATGGTTTTCACCATATATTACCGTAATGTTATTATTATTAGCAGTTTTGTGAGAAGTGAGACTTTAAGAGTATAAACTCACTGGCCACTTTATTAGATATACCTTGCCTGTTTTGCCTTCTGAACTTCTTTAATTCTACATACCATAGACTCTACGAGGTGCTGGAAACATTCCTCAGAGATTTCAGCGCATATTGACATGACAGCATAACACACTTGCTGCAGCTCCATGTTGTGAATCTCTTGTTCCGACACATCCCAAAGATGCTCTTTGAGTACAGCCAACTGATTGGCACGTTCAAGAAACTAGTTTCAGATGATTTGAGCTTTGTGACATGGCACTTTATCCTGCTGGAAGCAGCCATCAGAAGATGGGTACACTGTGATTATAAAGGAATGGACATGGCCAGCAGCAATACTCAGGTAGAAAGCAGTGTTTAAATGATGCTCAGATGGTACTAAGGGGCCCACAGAGTGCCAAGAAACTCTTCCACACATTGTACCGACACCAGCTGTTGATACAAGGCAGGATGGATCCATGCTTTCATGTGGTTTACGCCAGGCTCCATTCCCCACACCACTGTTTTAGCTTAAGAGAAAGATTACTTTACTTTCCTGTATCAATTTTGAGATGTTTAAATTAGTAATGTCGTAAGAGTTCACCTGTGAAATGTTTCTTTCACTAAATTACAAAGATGCAGTATACATTTTATGACTTTACCACATCAGAAAAGCTTCACATGCTCAAGATGACCAAATGGGAAACCCCTGTTTTTATGACATCGCTGGACATGTTGCTCATCAAGAGGTCGAAATTAAACATGCAAACCACATGTTTCATGCTCACTATATGGACAAAACATTTGGGCCACACCTCTTAATCACTGAATTCAGGTGTTTCATTCAGTCCCATGGCCGCAGGTGTATAAAATCAAACACCTGGCCATGCAGTCTATCTTGACAAGCGTTTGTGAAAAATGGGTCGTTCTAAAGCACTCACTGAAATCAAGTATGGTGTTGTAATAGGACGCTGCTGTGGCAACAAGTCAGTCTGAGAAATTTCTTCCTTTCCAGATGTTTCACAATCAACACTAAGTGGTGGTATTTCAAAGTGGAAGAGTTTAGGAACCACAGAGTGCTGAGGGACATTGTACAGAAAAGCAGCTACAGTAAGGCTCTGCTGACTCAGTAACATTTTGGACAATTTTATGCTTCCAACGTTGTGGAAACAATCTAGGGAAAGCCCTTTTCTGGTCCAGCATGACTGCACTTCTGTGCACAAAGTAAGCTCTATAAAAAGGCATGGTTGGATGAGTTTGGTGTGGAAGGATTTGACTGGCCAGGAAAGAGCCCTGACCTCAACCCCACTGAAATCCTTTGGAATGAACTTGAATTGAGTTGTGAGCCAGACCCTTTCGTCCAACATCAATGTCTGACCTCACAAATGCTCTTGTGGGTGAATGGGCAAAAATTCCCACAGACACACTCCAAAATCAAGTAGTAAGCCTTCCCAGAAGAGTGGAAGCTCAACTCCATAATAATGCCTATGAATTTAGAATGGGATGGCTTCTGTTGGTGTTTTCTGTAGGTGGCCCAATACTTTTGACCACATATTCATAGACTTCTCAAATGTTATGTTTTAATTCTTTTAAAAGTCATTTTGTCTCTTGTGTCATATTTCTCTCCCTCCCTCTGTAGGTGGCTGAGGAAACAGTTTGAGGTCATGGACCGAAGCCACGAAGGCAGGTGGGTGACTCACCACAGACACATCTGGGCCCGGTCGTAACAGATGCTCATTGGCAGGTGTCACAGCAGGTGGGCTGAGAGGATGAAACCAGATCCTGATGCCATCAAAGAGACTCAATCAGCGACCTGCACTGACCTCCACGCCCCGAGGCTCCACATATCACACACCCACACTCACATTTTCCCTCTTGTGCTCGCACTATTAAGTCCAGACTTCTGTTTGTGTGGAAGCTGCTCCAGGAAAAACAGTCTGCCACCCCATGATAAGGAGCAGGAAGTGATGCGATGGGCTGGGAGAGGGCAACTTCCTGTCTCCTGTGAAAATAGTAACAGTAGCTAGACAGAGAGAGGTGGGCGGTGGCACGGCTCAGACCCCGTGGTGATAGCGGTCACTGAACCCAAAAAGATCCTCTCCCCCTCAGGGCGCTGACATGGATTTTTTTTTAACTGCCTGATTTTCTCGCTTCCTTTTCTGATCTGTTATCGATGGCTGATGGTCGCGCGTGTATTTTCTTAATCACCACCGATTACCCATGTGCAGTTTGTGTGTAATATAATTGTTCAAATGATCATTTTGTTGTTAATTTTGGTGTCTATATGGAGATTGCTGACAGCATGAACTACCGGCCTTACCTCACTTCTCTGTTCATGACAGTATTATTAGTTTCTGCCACAGTCCTGCTGAGCTGTTACAGTATCTTAACACTGACACTGGCTCTTCAGACATTACCTCCTGGTGGACCATACAGTATCAATAAATATATTACAGGAAGCTATTTAAAAACTTTGTTTATATTTTAGGATTATCCAGTATACTGTGTGTTTAGATCAACTATTCTTGAGTTTATCTGTGGGTTTTTAGCAAATCCAGCTGAAGAACGGATTAGTTAATACCATAAATCCATCGTCTGTCCACAACAAGAATAGTGACTCCTTTAATTGATCTTATTCACAAAGATGATCTGATCGGTCTTCACCCAAATTGAGCTCAAACTCAAGGTCATATTTGTCATTTTATGGTCACTTTTCCATTTTCACAAGAATGGCTACACCTTATGGAGTATTGCTCATATTTTAGTGAAACTTATACACATCCATCCATCCATCCATCCTTCCATCCTCTCCTGCTTATCCAAGTCGAGGTCATGGGGGCAGCATTCTAACTAGAGATGCCCAAACCTCCTTCTCCTTGGTCGACTTCTCCAGCTCTTCTGAGGGGACATGGAGGCATTCCCAAGTCAGCCAAAAGATATAATATCTCCAGCATGTCCTGGGTCTACCCTGGGAGCTCCTCCCGGTTGGACGTGCCCAGAATATCAAAACACCTCGCCTGCGAGACATCCAGGAGATATTCATGTCAGCTGACCGAACCCCCGCAACTGGCTCCTTTCGATGTGGAGGAGTAGAGGCTATACTCTGAACCCCTCCTGAATGACTGAGCTCCTCACCATATCTCTAATGGAGAGCCCAGAGATTCTTTAGAGGAAGCTCATTTCCACCGCTTGTATCCACAATCTCATTCTTTCAGTCACTACCCAGAGCTCGTGACCAGAAGTAGGAACATATATCCACTGGAAAACCGACAGCTTCACTTTCATGCTCAGCTCTGTCATCGCTAGGGCAGACCTGTACCGTCTATCAATCTCCTGCTCCCTAGTTGTCATTCAGTGAAGCCAACAGAACCACGCAAAAAGCGGACCCTGAGGCCACGGAAACTGGCACCCTTCACTCCCTGGCTGCACCTAGAAATTCTGTTATTTATGGCATAATAATGTCTGAAGCTAGGTTAGGGCCAGTGAAGAACTACTGCAGTTGTCCTGGGTATAACTGTGATTTTACTACTCAGTGGATTTAAATTTTCATTAGTTTGTGCAATTCAGCCAATCAATAACAAGACAACTTATCACTTTCTTTTTGTACTGCACACATTAAAATAACCTGTGAACTGTGATGGATCGTAAGCCACTATCTCATTTGCGTTCCGGTTTTTTCTTGTTCTCCTCCCAGCATCACAGTGAAGGATGTGAAAGCTCTGCTGCCACAGATCAACTACAGAGTCCCCAACATGCGCTTTCTCAAAGACAAACTGCAGGTGAGAGCGAAACTTAAGTCTGATGATATTTTTAATGTTTTTCCACCTGCAGCTCCTTTGCCTCTTTAAAATTCCTCTCCTGCATGTTCTGACCTGACCACAGCACTGTTTGAAGTCACTGTAACTCACATCCTGCCCGTTTACACAGGAAGTGGAGGCCAGGAGCGACTTGTCATACCCCAACTTTGCACAGCTCTACAGAACACTGACGTTTGATGCACAGAGGAGTGTGAGTGTCAGATGCAAACTTATATACACTCACAAAGTGGAAGTACTCAAATCTTGTACAGTAGGATCATCAGGGTGGAAAACTTAGGGAACTTCTGGAGCTGGAGTTTGCATTTCATCAAGTCCAAATGATGAGTAAATGGGTTGTTCAGCAGGGATATTGCTTTTTTATACCTTTTTAGAGGATGAATCTTTACATCAGAACTGGCGGAAATGTTTTTTAGCTCATCCAGCGGGACTGATTTGCTCGTGCCATGGTAATGTGTCTGTTTGTTTGGCCACAGTTTCCAAGAATCGCTACTCCTCCTACAAGTATTGGTCAGAATTTAGTCAAACTTACTCACAATGATTGTCTAATGGATCTTCACCCAAATTGCGTTCAAGGTCACGTTTGTCATTCGACAGGCTCCTTTCCATTTTCACAAGAATCGCTACTCTTCTTACGTTATCGGTCAGAAGCTAACGAGTTACACGCAGTGATCACCTATTGGGTCTTCACTCAAACTGTGCTAAGGGTCACTGTAGTCACTGTTGTCGCTTCACCTCCACATTTCCATTTTCCCAAGAATCGGTACTCCAAAGAGTATTCTTCTAGATTGTAATGCTTATAAAAGGACTTTTTGAGTGCGCTCCTCTTCGATCTATACATAAATGCCATCATTAAGTTTATTTGTGGCATTATAATGTCTTAAGCTACGTTAGGGCCTGTGACAAACTAGGGCCATTGTCCTGGATACAACTGTTGGTGAGCCTCCTTGACTTCTCAGTGAATTTTAAGTCTTAGTTTGTGCAATGTAGCCAGCGAATGACAAGAAGACTTGATGAGCTACTACATCATTGACATTCTGATTTGAAGACAATCCTCTAAAAAAAATTGAGGTAAAAATTAAAATTATTTTTATCTTGATAAGACACCAGTATACTAGGATGATTAAGGCTCAACTGCCATTTTTAGGGTCTTACCAAAGATTATACAAAAAGAAATACCTCAGAATGGTGTAGTATTTGAGCAAATGCACCAGTACTTCCTCCTCTGCACCACACTACGCTCACTTTGTCCTTTACTGCTCCCTCCCACCTGTCCATCACCTGGTTCCTTCCCTTTTGTTCCTCAGATTATTGAGCAGCTGGAGCTCTCCTTCCCTCTGCGGTGAGTCCCTGCACCTCCTCTTCTTCCTCAATGTCCGGTCCTTCGTCCTCACATCCCTCACTGTTGTCCTCACTGCCTGTCTAGTTTTGCTCAGTTTATCAGGATCATTTTGGCTTTAAAATAGCCACATTAAGGCTACTTTACTATATTTTTTGGCTCTGCAAAAGCTTAATTATTTTCTTGAAATTATGGAGCATTGGCATAAGGCACTGACTTAACTAGATTTGGCTTTATAAATAAAGTCAGCTGTATCATGTCTCCTCTCTCATTTAATAGTACTTTTCTTTAGCTTATACTCCTCTGCCATTTACGGTTTTGAAAATTGCTGTGTTTTCAGGAATGTTGACAGACCAGAGCTTTGTCAAATTTCCCTCTACGACTTCCAGAAGTTTCTACAGATGGACCAGAAGGTATAGAGCAAATTCAGCATCCGTCAGCATACAGAAAAAACTCTCCAAAAATGCTTTGCACTCACTTTTCTGTATCTGGCTCGTCTCAGGAGTCTTGGGCAACAGATCTGAGTCATGTCAGAGAGTTTCTCATGAGCTACATGAGGGGGACGCCACAGCCAGAGCCGATGCTACAACTAGATGAGGTGACACAGTAGAACGATGCACATAAATGTGACCTCTTATCATCTACCAGGTCACTGGTGACCCATCTAGGTTGGGTGGGTTGCCAGTGGATGTTAACCGAGTTCAAACACTACCCCTAACACTCGCCCTAGAGGAAATGCCAGTGACCTTGTGGATATTAAGAGGTCAAAAAACTTGGAACGTACACCATCTTCCCTACTGGCAATTTGATCTCTTTCCCGTATTTTTTTTAGTTCCTGACCTTCCTGTTCTCTAAAGAGAATTCTGTGTGTGACCCTCGATTTTCACCCGTTGTTCCTGATGACATGAAAAGACCGCTGTCTCAGTACTGGATCTCCTCTTCGCACAACACGTAGGTCTTTTAGTAGGTCTTTAAAATTTGAAAATGTTCATATTTGAGACAACAATAATCTTTTTTCCTTTGGAACTCACAAATAACAAGCTCTAATGTATTTTTGTTGTTTATGTCAAATCTGTGAATTAAACATTGAGGGTCACATTAGGCAAACGGGACAAATATGGACAAACGCTAAAAGTTGCATCAGGAATGGCATTAAATATGCAGATAAATATGCAGATTTTCATACCAGCTATAGTGAGAGTAGGGGTCAAGTGGAAGAGACTTTGGAGAGGTGGAGGTATGCACTGGAGAGAAGAGGATTGGCAGTCAGTAGAAGAAAGGCTGAATAAATTTGTGTGAATGAGAGGGATGCAGGTGGAATGGTGAAGATGCAAGGAATAGAGAGTAGTGAAGGTGGATGAGTTTAAATACCTGGGATCAACCATCCAAAGCAACAGATGGAGCACAAGAGGGGTGAGAAAGAGCGTGCTGGCAGGGCCGAGTGGGTGGAGACGAGTGTCAGAGGTGCTTTGTGACAGAAGGATAGCAGCAAGAGTGAAAGGGAAGGTTTACAAGATAGTAGTGAGACCTGCTATGATGTATGGTTTGGAGACGGTGGCACTGACAAAAAGACAGGAGGCAGAGCTGGAGGTGGCAGAATTAAAGATGTCGAGATTTTCCCTGGGAGTGACCAGGATGGGCAGGATTAGAAATGAAT
>VUQH01042949.1:0-14731 GCA_015106775.1 Etroplus canarensis | reverse complement strand
GAGACGGTGGCACTGACAAAAAGACAAGAGACAGAGCTGGAGGTGGCAGAATTGAAGATGTTGAGATTTTCCCTGGGAGTGACCAGGATGGACAGGATTAGAAATGAGTACATCAGAGGGACAGCTCATGTTGAGAAGCTTGGAGACAAAGTCCGAGAGGCAAGGCTGAGATGGTTTGGACATGTTCAGAGGAGGGATAGTGGATATGTTGGCCAAAGGATGTTGAAGATGGAGCTGCCAGGCAGGAGGAGAAGAGGAAGACCATAGAGCAGGTCCATAGATGTAGTGAAGGAGGACATGCAGAGAGTTGGTGTGAGGGAAGAGGATGCAAGGGATAGGGTGAGATGGAGGCAGATGATCCGCTGTGGTGACCCCTAACGGGAGCAGCGAAAAGAAGCTTTACTTTTCACTTTATTTGTACTTCCATCATTCAAAATGTTATTAAAAACTGGCAAGTAATGGGAAATGTGGAAAATAACGAAAACTTTGAGATAAAAGTGTGCCTAAAAGGGTTAAAGACAAATCTCAGCCCCAAACACGACTACAGAGAAGGTCCAAGAAAGTTTTCTGACACAGAAGTACAGTAGCGATGGACTATTTCGCAGTGCAGCACTAATGCATAAGCAGGGCCTACATGAAAGAGTCATCAGAAAGAAATTTCCCATCTCATCTGAACTACACAAGGCAACCTCTGGATAACCCAGATATAGTTGATAAGACACAAGAAATATTGCATGAATACAGGCATTAGTTTCCTCTAAAAATCAATCAGTTCAGGATGCAAAATGTCTTGCAATCAGCCTTTAACACATACTTAAAGTGAAGCTTTTAGATTGACCCTCACAGCTCCCAGACTTAATCATCATTTGAAATCTGTGGTAAATTCTTCTTCACATGCTGTGTGCGCAAGACAGCCTAAAAATATCTTAATACATTGAAAAGATCTGTGAGGAAGACTTGGTAAAAATTAAAACATCTCAAAATCAAGAATAGAAAGCCTCTTGGCCAGAAACAAAGCATTTACAAGCTATGATTCTGCCAAAGGGGTTTATTAAATGCTGCCTTAGCAGGACGCCTGAACTTGTACACGTGCCATAATTATTGTTTATTTGGTTTGATTTTTTTTAAAGGTTCATGAATAGAAAGTAATGGTGCATGAACATTTCAGAGACGACATTTCTGTTCTTTCACTTTAAAACTTAACAAAATATGCAATTTCCCCACATACTTGCATTAAATAATTGATTATAGGTTCCAATCTTCCAGTTTCAGAGTTTGAAGTCAGACCCAGCAGTTATTTTCTTTTAAAAATATCAGCTTTTGTCATAAAAGTGAAGATTAGTTCACCATTCTAGTCTCTAAGATTCTTGCCAGTCTGCAATTTCACTTTGGGTTCTGAGCAAGCTTCAGCGTGGCTGTCTGATTATAATCTTTATTATTTTGTCTGGTGTAATACATAGCATATTTGCGGTATTTGTCTTGTACTTTTTATATTTGTGTTTTGTTAAGTGTATTTGAGACAAGTGTTTTATGGAATGTAATGCAAATTTCAGGATAATATTTGAATAATAAAGTAAAAGAAGATTTGAGTATCTCGGGCCTTGTTCACGAGTTCGGACAAAGTGGAGGAGCTTGACAGATTGGTGCGGCGCCTGCAGTGATGTGGACATTGTACCAGTTTGTTGTGGTGAAGAGAGGGCTGAGTGTGAAAGTGAACCTGTCAAGTTGCTGGTCAGTCTACATTGCCTGTGATCATGAGCTGGTCGTTTGCAAGGCACTCGAAGTAGAACCGGTACTCCTCCGGATCAAAAGGAGTCAATTCTGGTGATTCGGTTATCTGAACAGGATCCCTCCTGGGTGCCTGAGCTGCTATGGATATGTCCTGCTGGGAGGAAGCCAAGGGGGAAAACCAGGACATACTCTTGGCTGGCTTGGGAGCACCTTGGCATCCCCCAGGAAGAGCTAGAGGAGATGGCCGGTGAGAGGGAGGTCTGGGCGTCTCTGCTTAGACTGCTCCTCATGCAGCCTGGACCTGGATACGTGGCAGAAAATGGATGGATTGATGAAAAGTATCAAATGAAAGTTCTACAACATATTGGGATATTGTTTCCTCTCTGGGTGTGTGCACAGGGACATTTTCATGCTGAAACATGATTGGACCAATCAGCTTTAAGAACTCTATTGTATATATACTATCACTACCAGAAAAAAAAGAAATATGTACTCATATGATGCAGTTGTAGTGCTACAACACCAGAGGAGGCTGGGGCGAATGAGTGGGTTAGCAATGTAATGATGATATAATGCTTGGACCCACATAATTCGTACCACTTAAGCATATTTTTTCATTGTTCAGGGTAGTCAGAGAAACTTCAATAGAAGTTCCTCAGTGTCTGCAATATACATCATAATAGACAAATGTGCTCTTCTGATGTCATCAATCTTGTAGGATCATAAATATAAGGAAATAGCAGAGGAACTTGCTGTAGAAGTGGTATACATAACCCACCCACATCATGAGCTAATCTTAAACCTTACCAAGTCATTTTTGTGCCTTAGTAAACAGCAACAGAGAAGCAAAAGTCAAAGACAAGCAAAGCAAAGTAAGATACAAGTGTAAAAATAAGTGATCCCTGACAGGACTCCTCGTTAGAAGTCATGTAATCAGCCAACCACTACCCCACCTGCCTCTTTGTCTCCTGTTTTTCTTCCTAGGGATTTGAAAGAGTTCAGTGATTCTGCAAGCCTGATCTCCTCAGGCAGGTCATTCCAAAGCTGAGTGGCCCTGATGGCAAAAGCAGGTCACCTTTATATTTAAGTTTTGACATCAGGAGAGCTTGGACAGCTGCACCTCAGGATCTTAGGCTGCGAGCTGGCTCGATATGGGTGCTAAGTAACTGCTAAGTAACTTGGGGCTAGACTCAGGCGAGCTTTAAAAGTGATAAGAAAATACAGGGTGCCAGTGGAGTGAATCAAGGATTGGGAAGATGTGATACCATCTGCGCAAACCAGCAAGAAGCCAAGCTTCTGTATTTTTGAACCAGTTGGATGCTAGAGAGTGACTTTTTATTATGCAAGAGAGGATTGAGTTGCATCTTTGAAACCTTGACAAAAATAAATGCATGAATTATTTTCTTCAAGGTCAGAGTGTGAATGTTTTGTTTAGATATGCTTTTTATTTGGGGGAAGCAAGACTAGATAACTCTCTGAAGCTGAATCAAACTTAACTTTTAAGTTTCTGGTGGTGGGCTTTGTTTCTGAAGAAAAAGGGCCAAGAGAGCCTTGTGATGTTGACATGATCTGCCGAACTGAATAGTAAGATTTTTGATTTTGAGGTAATAAGTTGCAGAATGTTATGTGTCATCCAACAATTAATAGCTCTTAACTGGGTGCTAAGTGCTGTTGTTGCTGCTGCCGTGTGTGTGTACACTATATGGACTAAAGTGGGGCACCGAAAAGTTAATTAATATGGAGTTGGTTCCTCTTTGCAGCTGTAAAAACATCCACTCTTCTGGGAAGGCTTTCTATAAGATTTTGGAGTGTGCCTGTGGGATTTTTGCCCATTCATCCAGATGAGTATTTGTGAGGTCAGGCACTGATGTTGGGGAAGAAACCCTGGCTCAGAATCCCCATTCTAGTTCATCCCAACAGTGTTCGATGGGGTTGAGGTCAGGGCTCTGTGTGGATTAGTCAAGTTCTTCCACACCAAATTCATCTAACCATGCCTTTATGGAGCTTGTTTTGTGCACTGGGGCACAGTTGTGCTGAAATAGAAAAGGGCTGTCCTCAAACTGTTTCCAAAGATGGAAGCATAGAGTTCTCCAGAATGTCTTGGAAAGCGGAAGCATTAAGATTTACCTTCACTGGAACAAAGAGGCCCAGACCAGCCCCAGAAAAACAACCCCATAGCATTTTCTTTCCTCTACCAAACTGTACAGTTGGCCCAATTCAGTCGGGTAAGTATGTTCTCCTGGCATTCATAAAACTCCAAGTACACTGTCAGATTGCCAGACAGAGAAGTGTGATTCATCACTCCACAGAATGCGTTTCCAGTGGCAGCGTGCTTAACACCACTCCATCCGGTGCCTGTCATTGCGTTTGGTGATGTAAGGCTTGCATACAGCTGCTTGGCTATGGAAACCCATGCCATGCAGCTCCATTGCAGTTTTTGTGCTGATGTTAATGTCAGAGGTGGTTTGGAACTGTGCAGTTATTGAGTCAGGTGAGCTTTTATGCACTGTGCACCTCGGCAGTCTGTAACTTTGTTTTCTTCCACTCACTGGCTGAGTTGCTGTGGTTCCTTCCACTTCATCGTAATATCACTTACAGTTGATGGTGGAATATCTAGGAAGGAAAAAATTTCCCCAACTGACTTGTTGCAAAGGTAGCATCCTATTACAGTACCACTGTGGACTTCAGTGAGCTCTTTGGAATTAGGCTAGATACTTGATTTTATACACCTGTGGCAATGATGGACCAGAATGAAACATCTGTGGCCCCATAAATTTTATCCATATACTGTGTGTGTGTGTGTGTGTGTGTGTGTGTGTGTGTGTGTGTGTGTGTGTGTGTGTGTGTTATAAAAAGTTAAAAAACACTGCAACACATTACTATGATTTTAATTGATTTCTCATAGAAATCTTAGTTCACTAAGGCCTTGCAGGAGGTTGACTGTGTTGGTGAGCCAACTGCTACAGTGGAATAACCACTTCCAACCCTTTCGCCTATAAATTGCTGTTATACATTACTAATTTGTAACAGTATAAATGTTTTGTGAGAAAATCCATCGAGAGAAAACACTTTTAATGAACTTACATATATGCAAAGCATTCACTGACAATTTGTTTATATTCATTTATCATCTACTCATTACTGTGGCCCTGAGAGGTCAGCGCACTGCAGCGTTAACTGAGAAAACATGTTCATCAGTTTAACACAAGCACAAAATACTGCAGTACTAACCGGAGTCTGGATTCAGACTACCTAAACAAATGAAGAAAAACCTCACATTTGACCTTCTTTTCCAACAGCACCAAAAAACATGTCCAGCTTTCAGTCTTCATCACTTTCCACTAAACATTTCCACTGTCGTCTTTGTTTTCCATATTTGCACAAACTGAATAGTGGCATATTTGCATGAAAAAACAATCATTTTATTCCCATAACAAACACACTGTTAATACCTAAACCTAACCACAGGAAAAATGTCTGTATTATTCTTATTTACTGAATGTAACCCAGCCTACTAATCTCGTGGAATCATTTCATTTTCTTATTGTTGTTTATAATTTTTTTATTGAAAGAATAACAATGATTTAATGTTTTTACATTGATGAAAACAGACTTGCTTATTCTTATTTCCATTTAATCAGATACCCCATCATTTACATAAATGTTGACAAACCACATATGTCTGCTTTCTGCCAGAAGAATGCTTACCTATGCAAATGAAACACACATTCATCAAAGACAGTTCAGGCCTTTTCAACATGTTTTCTTCTTTAGTGGATATTCATTTTTCTTTTAAATGAACATCATGAACTCATGACTTTACTTAAAGTATGCACTGAATCTTTAGACAAAGTCCTGCCTGGTATTATTTTTAAAATACACCTAATGTAATTTTTTTTTTCTGCTAGCAGAACAGAACATCTGCCTGTAGGTTTTTGTCTAATAAATGGCTGACCTATGTGACTGCATGCCTTTGTTTATTAAGTACTGTTCACTTGTCAATTAGCAATGAATCAACCTCCATGAACTGCCTTGTCTGCACTCAGATGGAGCTGGAGGTGAGAAAAGCATCCTTCATCAGTGTAATTAGACAAGAGCAGGCAGCCATCTGTTGCCGCTGACCGACGTTTTCTGCTGCTGAACCCATCTTCCTATTCTTCTACTTCTCCTTTTTCTATGTAGTTGTCCTTGAGATTCTTGCTAAATGTGATGCTTGCCCATGTTTCTATCTGCAGGTACTGTTTTCCCTTTGGGCGACCAGATGGGGCTCTAAAGGCAACACTCTCCCTGCAGGAACGGGTAAGGGCACTCTTATTAAATCATATTTTTAATATGATTAAAATGTTTTTATAAATTTTCAGAAAATTTTGTTTTTAAGATGTGAAATGCACATGTACGGAAAAGTCAAATGCCTTAGAATGAGCTTTATCAGCTAAGAATCAATACATATTAGTTTCTAGCACTGATCAATGTCTTCATACAAAGTACTGAACAATTTTCACAAACACACAGCTGAAAGAATGAGGGAAAAAGCTTAAGCTAATTAAATAAAATCATAGCATATAGGATCAGCAGCCATGAATTTGCTTAAAGTGGACCTATTTTGTTCCACTTCAATATGGCATACGTCACAGCTCGTAATAATCCAAAATAATTTTTACCTCATCCAGCCAAGTGACTGATGAGCTAATATCATGACTTCCATCTGTCCATCCACAGTTCACAAGAATCGCTACTCCTTCTGGAGTTATGGTCAGATTTAATGAAACTTGCTCACAATGATCACCTAATAGGTCTTCACCCAAAATGTGCCCATAGCCAAGATCATATTTTTCATTTTAAGGACAGTTTTATGATCACTTCTCCTGAGAATATTGGTCTGAATTGTAATATTCATAAAATAAGTGTTTGCTTGCTCACCTCTGCCATCTAAACATAAGAGCTGATAGTAGGTATATTTATGGTAAAATATTGTCTAAAGCTAGGCGAGGTCCAGTCAAGAACTAGGGCCGCTGTGTAGGTATAGCAGCTTGTCTTGGTGGGTGATAATAGCACAATATCCTGGTTGACCAACATGCCCAGCCTTTCTGTTACTATTATGCTTACATTAATGATTTGGCCAGTGTTATGACATATGTTCATTCTTTTTATGGCCATAGTTGCTGCTGACCATGCACTCATAAAACTCCTAAACTCAGACACTTTCCTTTGGTGCTGCACAAGATTAATTTGTCCTTGATACGACTGTTTGCAACCCTCTTTGGCAGATTTTATTTCTCATTAATTTGTGTAATATAATCAGGAAAGGACAAGAAAAGGTATTACTTTCTTTCTGTACTTTACACTTTACAATAATCTTTGAATTGTGATGAATCACGAGTTGGATGAGTCGCTACATCATTGACCTTCTGGTCATCAGTTGTTAACATTATAAAAGCATCATAGTTTAATTTTTGTAAACTTAAGCTCAGCACGATAGCATTCAGAAACTCTTGTTTGCTTATTTTCCCGACAAAAATCATATTCGCTTAGCTTAGGTTGATTCCATACCATCCGTGCCCCACCTGCAGAGAGTGCCCCACTATTTGAGAACTAATTTTCTTCCGATTGGTTGTCCCTCACATACAGAGCCCTGTATGCTGAGGTCATTATTTGAAATATCCACTCTTTAAATACAAGATAAGAAAAACTGTACAAAACAGCAGATTATTGTATGTACATTAACCTCATTCTTTTACCAAAATTTGATATTTGCTTCTTTTTTAAGATTTTGATGAAAGACATCACCACACCTATTCCTCCAGAGGACATGAAGAAACTGGTGCAGAGATGTCTGGAACAAGCAGCTCAGATCAACTACAGTCAGCTGATCGAATATGCTCAAATCAAGGGTCAGTTTATAGCTTTATTTTTACAAAAAGGTGTCAGTTCAGGGTGCAGCCCAAAAGGGGAATGTGAGGTAAACTGCAGGCAGATTTTGACAGTGAACAGTTTGATAGTTTGACCCTGTACACACAGTCGAGACTTACGGGAAATGTAGTCATGATTTAATATTTGTACAAAAAGTCAACCTGCAGTGTTTCTTTTCTCTCCTGTACGTTTCCCACTGCATTTGGACCTGCAGTGGACCCTCAGGCAGCTCCAGAGAAAAGACTGGAAGACATGATGAGGCTGGGAGAGCTCTGCATCGAAGTCCTCCAGCAGAATGAAGAACATCATTCTGAGGTATTTTATTCATCATTTCCCCAAAAAGCAAAAATATGATGGAATTATCAACATCGCTGCCACAAATCCATCATGTCATTGTGGCAGTACAAAAACTAATTGACACTGAATTTCGAATTCTGGTACAGTGTTGGATGAAATCTGGAGCTGATATGTTTTTTGGCTATTTGCCACTAGGTGGAATTATCTGTGAAAATAAAAAAAACATTTTTAGCTATATCACTTTGACTTTCTGATCTGCACGAAACAAAAACTAAATTGACTGTGGCCTAATGTACATTCATGGTGACACCATGTCCTGTCTTCTGCCATTGCTAGCTGCTGTCGCCTTGGCTGAAATCGGGGAAACATTTTCAGGGACATTATGGAGTCAACTTACTGCTATATAGGTCTGTTTTTAATCATCCAATTTGCATTTTGCAGATGGCATGTATCCTCACATCACCTCAAGTGGGGTGGGTTCAGGTCAGCATTCATGAAGAAATTACGGGGGTTGTGGTCTTTTAAAACTCTTTGCCCTACCCATTCCTATGGTAAATGTTTCATTCACGGTTGCAGAGATATGGTGATTTCAATCGGGTCCATTTTTTTGGAAACACCCTGTATAGTCAAAAGTATTGGGCCACCTACACATTACACCTACAGGAATTTTATGACATCCCATTCTCAATCCACAGCCATTGATATGGTGTTTTGTTTTTGTCACATTTTTGATACCTTATAACATCCTAGGTACAGGTTAGATTTAGGCACGTGAAACGAGTTTTAGGAGTAGCCATCAGGATCACTGTAAGGTCAAATGGAAGACCCATTTGAAGCAAAAGAGTTTAGGTTAAAGTAAATAGGATTAGGGTTTACTGAACTTGTGATGAATTAGGCCTCATGGTCTTAAATGATACATGCTTCTTCACAACATAACGGAACATTTTTGTTTTACTTTTCAAACTCTAAGCTCTTAAGATTTGAAAAAGGACGATGATCACTGATCCCTGTGTCAAAAACACCACCTGGAATGATTTTGTCGTCCTCACTAGATAAAAAACTAAATTGATTGGGGAAATTTTGAAGGATTCTTTAGATTCAGCCTATGTAGGTCAATTGATTCTCTGTTTTAAACTGAGGCAAGAAGAATTCTCCTTTATTTAGTCAGAATTAATAGTCAACCAATCAGTGTTAAAAATCTTTCTGAGTGTCTCATGACTCACCTTTAGAAGCAGGAGGAATTTAACTCTGAAATTCTTTTCTTTGTTTAAGTTTTTTCTTTTTTCGTTATAGTAGCGGAGGCAGAGATGCCACCAAAGTCACTTGATCATTTGATTTACATTCTTGATCACTTTTGGCAACACTGCCGTTTTCTTTCTTTTCCTCCTTTGGCAGCGCTCACACTAAAGTGGCAGATGACACGGCAAGTGGTGGTGTTACATTAAAGTCTGCGGTGGAGTCACAATGAAAACAACGCCCACGGCCCATATGCATGTGGGGTTTTATGCCACACTGTAAAACTGATCAGTTCTAGGTGTTGAGATGTGGTGGTTTGATCAGCCCTAAGAGGCAGCTTGGCGCTCAGGCATCTGTTTCTGCACTATTAATAACATGCCACGCTCTGCTGCTGCCATGGCGACTGGTGGATCTTTGCTCCGAGTTTCAGGTGTGATGTTAACTACAAATTAGAGGCCCTTTTTGCAGAGCACTGCCACAAGCTGTCACAGCTTAAATTTAGAAATGAATAACAACTGTTTACTCAGTTGCTGTCTTTGTGAACAGCGTGCTCACTGCCTCGTCGGTTTGTGTTGTTGCTGTTTCATTACGGAGCTGTCAAAGTGACGAGCTGGTGTTTAAATCAGTCCTTACTGATGCTTCTCTCGACAGTCTGTTTATTTAAAGATCCCCCTCGAAACGTGTTTTTAGACATATCCAAGAAAAATAAAGTGATTCAAAATTCCTTCGTGTCATGTGATGTCACCAAATCAATCATGTAGATGAATGTAAAAACAAATTTTTCAAAAGTTATAAAATTCAGTCTTGCCCTGACATGTCACTTACTTGGACACTTTCCAGGAGAAAATTGTTTTTAACTTTATTATTTATCTGGTTCCTTTGTGTTTCTCTGTTTTCTTTGTTCTGACGTGGGAAGGGACGAGAGGTAAGTTCTTTGTTTGGTTTCTGTCAGCCTTCCCTGTACGCAGTACTTCATACACCACTGTGAATTTTGCTGTTTGTGAATTAATGTGTTCCCTTCTGAAAACCTCAATAATTACAGTTTCTTAATCTCTAAGTATTTAATCCTTAATTCTGGGATTTTAAAGATAATGACAAGCCAGTGTACTCCTAGTGCCAGTCCCAAGCCTGGGTAAATGGTGAGGGTTGCATCAGGAAGGGCATCCGGTGTAAAAACTTTACCAAATCAAATATGCGGATTCATAACACGACTGGCTTTATTAGTTACACATAAATTATACTGTGGTAAAACTGTGATTTTTTTTTTCAAAAATTTTGAAGATAATAAAATAAGTTTGCAATTTCCAAGAGTATATCTTGATGTTTTCACCAACTTGTGTTCCTAGTAAAGGGAAGCAAAAACAGAGAAGTCATTCAACTTCTGAAATGTAGTTTTTATCCAGGTTATCCACATAATGTTTGGGTTAACTTTGGATTTCCGGTATTACAAAGGCAGTTCACTTCTTAAGGGGTTACATCATCGTGATAATTGTGCTACAGACCTAACAGCAGATTATTTTCTAGATCACAAATCAACAGGGATGAAATCACCACCTCTACTGACCTCATTTCTCTGGAAAATAGCACCACCATTCCTGGAAGATTCCTTTGACCGCTGTGCATGGATAGGAGGAGGGTTTAAAGTTTTTAAATAGCAACTACAATTTTTCTTTCCCTGATGAGCATCAGTAAGAAATGTAAATTCTTAGAGGCAGCGTTATTCCTTGATTTTTTTAAACAAATATTTAAATTATTTTATTGTTGTAGAAGCCTAAAGCCCATTTTATCCTAAAACAAGGCATTTATTTGTACTTGCAGACTTTATATCACATTTACATTTAGATTAAACCTATGTTAATTCTGTTTTTGCATTTAATCTTCCTCTTGAACGTTTAAACCCCACTGGGGGTGCAGGTGAAAGAATAAAAACTGGAACTGTCTCTCACACACCTAAATATTAATTTAATGGAATAACAATTATAAAACATTTTACTCCCCAGTCTTAATAACAGACAGATACTGATACATCTGTTAATTTCCACAGTAGGTATTTTTGCTGACTTTCCTTCCTGCCTACAAATAGGCTACACTTTCTTAAAACAGTAGGTCTATTTCATTCTTACTGACCAAAGCATTAAAAGCTCAATACATTTGCACAATACTTTTAATAGTATACTACTGTACAGCTCTTCTCCTGGTAAATACTCATACTGCTGACTTCTCTGCAGAAATTTTCTTGCTTTCAGTCTGTATTATGTGATTAACCTTTTCATATTTTTCTTGTATTGTTGGATTTACCTTCCTTTGTAAAATCAGCAGCTCTGCTGCCAGTAGACCTGTCCTTGTTTCTGATTGGTCAAATGCACCACCTCTTTTTTATGTGAATGTTTGTAGGTAGATTGAGAAGCCCTGAGTTAACTTACTAGGTTGCCTTGATACCAACTTTCATGTAGCCACTTAGCCTGATTACAGTGTTTAGGTAATTGAAGATAAATAATTAAAGGATATCTTGGCTTTGTTGAACCTGATTCATAGTACAAGGCCCAGGAAGGAAAGGAGCAGACTGTTTTGTGATTTAGATTACTGGTTTTAAGGTTCTAGGCTCCTCCTGTGCTGCACTTCACTGATTTGAAGATGGTAGCTCATTCGATCATAAACTGTCGCTAATGCTAAATCATCCCAGATTAATTTTACATTTGAACCTGTAAATTTTTATATCACTTTATAGAAACTGTTAATAAGTGAATCTGGAAATAAGAGCCACTCCACATTTGGGTTTTTGCTTAGTGCAGTAGTTATGAAGTATCAAACGAGACATCGATGCTTCAGTAGACAAAGTAACACGCCGCTGGGAATTTTTCATTGGAAATTAGAAGATAGTCTTTCTTGTCAGTGATTTGACCAGTGCAGAATCCTAGCAGGCAAAAGCACCATTCAAACGTGCTTGCCAGCTCTTGTACACTTCATAGAACTGCAACACAGGACAGCTAATTTTCATTCTTTTTTCTAACCAAGATGATTTAGCTTAACCCTCACCGATGGTCATTAACTTTGGGTAATGACCAAAAAATTAGATTGCGAATACAAGCGGCAGAAATGAGCTTTCTCTGTAGGGTTGCTGGACTCACCCTTAGAGATAGGGTGAGGAACTCAGTCATCTGGGAGAGGCTCAGAGTAAAGTCGCTGCTCCTCCACATTGAAAGGCGCCAGTTGAGGTGGTTTGGGCACATCCCTCTGGGAAGAGACCCTGGGAAAGACCCAGGACATTCTGGAGAGACTATGTCTTTCCTGCTGCATATGTGACCCAGACCTCAGAAAAGCGGTAGATGGCGGACGGACAGGCTATTTAGCTCACCTCTCAGTAAAAGAAAAACTACAATATGTAAAATGCAAAAATTGTGCACTTGAGATTCATATACAAGGACCCACCTGAGCATTTACATTACTAAAACCAGTCCTTCCATATTCACTTAAACATTTTTTTTCAACATCTTTTTTTTATCCTTTTACACTACTACCAAGATGAAAGCATATGAAAAGATATGTCCTACTGGCAGTTCTGTGTATTTTCAGTCTGGACAGGTCAGTACCATTGGGAGATGAACAACTTTTTCAGTGTCAAACTACAAAAAAATAGGTCATTAGCACACACTGGCTGGCTAGCTAGTGAAGTCCATCTGTTGTAAAGAGGTGTGAGCACATGAAGAAATAAGCTGTGGTGTAGTCTCATGAAATGTGGGCATTTCTTTCCCACCTGACGCCTTTCAGTCCCCATGCATTTATTTTCTACTGCTGCATGTCATTAAATGTTGTCTTCACTCTTCCATTGTCTGTGTTGTCCTTGTCTCACTTTGCTCTCCTTTTGGCCACCCCTCCCTGAGCCTGGTTCTGCTGTTAATGGAAAAGGAGTTCTTCCTTCCCACTATTGCCAAGTGCTGCTCACAGGGCGGTGGTCCCCAACCTTTTTTGTGCCACGGACCGGTTGCATGTATGAAAATTTTTTGACGGACCAGGTAGAGGTGTGGGGGTTACAATAACAAAAATCTTTGTCAGTTAATAGTCTGTAATCTGAATGCAACAATTACACTTTATATAGAGAAGGTACGTGTGTACGGGTGTTTTGTCTCAATGTGGTGAAGCAGTTTTGTGAATTTCATTGCTTCATTAGCCAGTCGGTCACAGCGGGTGAGGAGCTTGTGTGTTACCTGTTGTAATGAACCTGTAACTTCCCTAACCTTTGTATTTTCTTTTAAATGCAGCTTTCTTTTTGCTGCTGCGGTCCGTGATCCTTCTGCTGTCCCATCGTTTGCTCATTCCTTCCCAAAAAAGCTCTTCCGTGAATTTTGCTTTTAGCTTATTTTATTTTCAAGGATTAGCTTGTGTCGCTGATGCGTGAAACGACGTTTCAGAGTCAAGCACGGTTAGTGAGATGAGGGTGGAAACATACACCATTAATCATATCAAAGGTGTGAACTCAGGCACTTCAAACTCCAGCCTTATTTTATAATGCGTATTTCATATCAGAATCAGATATGGCACATAAGGGATTTTTATGTCCTGATAGGAGGCACTTTTATTGGAAAAAAGGCTATAATAAAAAAGGTTTGTATAAAATAGTGTTTTGTTCTCTGAATGTGAAAGTGAATGTCATCTTTGCTCTTATGAAGTGCTCTTTCAGGTATACTGTAATTATTTGGCTTTTGTGCTTCCTGTATGAACAGAGGGTTATTCTAACAGCAAATAAACCAATAAAAGGAAGCAGGAGACAGGACAGGTTAAATAAGATAACTAATTTGAGCATGAAAGAAAGGCCATGAAAATAATTGTTGAAGTCTTTTCTTTCCATCAACCTGTGAATAACAGGAAAATGACTTTCTGACATTGAGCAAAGGATTTTATCTCTGTTAGTGATGTTATTGTCTAACCCAGCCACAGGGGCCCACAAGCAAGTGTACTGTAGTCCTGACGGTCCCAAGCCCGGGTAAATGGGAAGGGCTGTATCAGGAAGGGCATCCGGCATAAAGTCTTTGCCAAATCAAATATGCTGATTCATGCTGATGTGCTGATTCAGAGGAATGAAAGTCAGTAGAAGCAAGCCAAAGTACATTTGTGTGAATGAGAGGGAGGCACATGAAATGGTGAAGATGAGGGTGGATACATGTAAATACTTGGGATCAACCATCAAAAGCAATGGACAGAGCACAAGAGAGGTGAAGAAGAGAGTGCTGGCAGGGTGGAGTGGGTGGAGACGAGTGTCAGGGGTGCTTTGTTACAGAAGGATAGCAGCAAGAGTGAAAGGGAAGGTTTACAAGACGGTAGTGAGACCTGCTATGATGTATGGTTTGGAGACAGTAGCACTGACAAAAACACAGGAGGCAGAGCTGGAGGTGGCAGAATTGAAGATGTTGAGATTTTCACTGGGAGTGACCAGGATGGACAGGATTAGAAATGAGTACATCAGAGGGACAGCCCAGGCTGAGAAGTTTGGAGTTAAAGTCCGAGAGGCAAGGCTGAGATGGTTTGGACATGTTCAGAGGAGGGATAGTGGATATATTGG
>VUQH01042946.1:0-13915 GCA_015106775.1 Etroplus canarensis | reverse complement strand
TATGAGCAAGCGTTTGGCAACGGTGGGAAGGAAAAACTCCCTTTTAACAGGAAGAAACCTCTGGCAGAACCAGGCTTAGGGAGGGGCAGCCATCTGCCTCGACAGGTTGGGGGTGAGGGAACAGAGAAGACAGAAAGGAGAGCAGAGAGAGGCACACGCTATGGGAGAGAGAAGACAACATTTAATGGCATGCAGCAGTAACTAATAAATGCATGGGGAGTGAAAAGAGGTGGATAGAGTAGAAATGCCCAGCATAAGAGGCCCCCCTGCAGTCTAAACCTATTGCAGCATAACTAAGCCCTAACTATAACTTTTATCAAAAAGGAAAGTTTTAAGTCTAATCTTAAAAGTAGAGAGGGTGTCTGCTTTCCGAATACAAACTGGGAGCTGGTTCCACAGGAGAAGGGCCTGATAGCTGAAGGCTCTGCTGCCTAGCCTCCCAGTACTCCTGTCTACTTTCTTCAACTCAATAACTATCCCACTTTTTCTTTACTGGCCTTTCATTAAGAAATAAAAAAAAGTTGACTTAATTTGTGGAATGTTGTACTCATCTATATTAAAATACTGTTAAAATGCTACCTGTGTGTAA
The DNA here is from genome assembly GCA_015106775.1 of Etroplus canarensis. Lineage (NCBI taxonomy): Eukaryota > Metazoa > Chordata > Actinopteri > Cichliformes > Cichlidae > Etroplus > Etroplus canarensis. The sequence goes on along the minus strand of VUQH01042946.1, from coordinate 13,326 downwards.
CTTCTCAAATATTATACATGTACCAATAATTTTATCAATTTTTCTCTTGCCCAGGCTTCCTATAGACCACAAACAGACCAAAAGTCTTTGCTAGTGATGCTTAATGACTCTTATAATGAAAATGTGGACATGACAGTAATAGGAATTCCTTGGTTTTGGTTGCTGCTGATTCATTCACCAAAAACAAATGATTCACTGGTGGACTGGAACAAATACAAGTGAGGCTCTAAGATGTGGATTTGCAAAGCTCATTGATGTGTTGCTCATTTCAAAAACACACATAGATCTTGGCTGAACACATCCAATATGGGACAGAGATGACAAGCAGCAACAACTATGGTTTACGATCAAGACGTCCTAAATGCACATAAATTACCGTCTCTGTTTGTTTCAATTAACATGAAGAGCAGGAAAATGTGAGTTTGTGGTGGTGAGCAATATGTGGATATGGATATTTTTGTGTGTACAAGAAGTTACAGAGGTCATGGCCGCTGAGGCTCCTTCCTCCACCTCCTTTGGACAATGCACTGTAAAACCCTCCACATAACCTTGGCTTCTTTCCCACGCTGGTGTGAGCAGGGGCCCCTGGCACCAAGGACTTATAAAATGAAGCCCAGGTTGGACCCCTTCAGCAGCATGACAGACAGAGTACCAAACTACTCTTAGCACCCCCTCCCCAGCATAAATAATGCCTGTGTAAGTGAGCTGTGTAGCCCCCGCAGCTGCTGTGGCCATGTTTTTTTATGAGTCGTGCTATGACACTGTGCCCCGTGTGAGCTGTAATGAGCCCTCCTACCACTTCTTGGTTACTGGATCAGGTAAGGGTGGGAATACTTTGTCTTTATTGGGTATGCTGCTTAGTGTCAAGTTACTTCACCATTAAAGTGAAACATGGCAATTAGGTGTGGATGGTGTAGGCTGTCGGCAACTGTGTTGGCCCATTGCTGACCAAAGTTAAATTGAATTCAAGGAAAGAAAACTGTTTTGGATGTGTACAATAGGATGAGGGTTGAATTGCAAGTGTTAACAAAGTGTAGGATGAAATGCATCATGAAAAGTGTTACTCTTTCATCCTTAATTATCTGCCCATGTCTGCAAATATATCAAGCAGAGCCATTACTTAAAATAAGAATAATAAACAAAAACAAACAAACAGCTTTATTCATCCCCAGATGGAAAAATTCAAACCAAATCACCGATGCTCCTACAGATCTAATGTCACACACACACCCTGTACATGCAGCATGCAGTGAGGGAGGTCAGCGAATAGGGCTGCCATTTTGCAGGCGCCAATGAGCAATGTGGGGGGGTTTGATGCCTTGCTCAGGGGCACCTCAACGAGGGTGAGCCAGCATCTCTCTGGTCTCTGGTCCACCTCCACACATATCCACGGCGGGGTCTTGAACCGGCGGGTTTTGGATGGCCACCGGGTCCAGGGCTGTCGGGTCTTGAACGGGTGGCCCTCAGCAACCCGCCACCTCCCAAGCAAGTCCTCTGATGCACTGAGCCATTGCCACCCCAATAATTCTTTAATATGGTCTCCCATCCTTCTGATATTTTACTGAAAATCTCAAATCTCAAGATTTTAGCACCATCATAACCTGTCAGTGTCATTGGAGGTCACAATATTTTGGTTCAAAGTTCAGCTTAGTTTGACTCTGACGGAAAAAAAAAAAGTGGAAACTCAAGTCAGTAAGTGGCTTCTGCAGCCAAAAGGGGGAAACAATGGCACCCTTTCCACTTAAAATATAAGCCTCCCTGCAATACTGAATAAATCAAAAAGTAAAAACTCAAACTTAAAACTTGGGTTCAGTATTGTGAGTCACACACTTATCAGCATTGTAAGGTAATCTTGATCATAATGAGAACTGAGATGAAAAATTACTGCTCATTTCTTGGCAAAGTCTGTACAAGGCTGCTCCATTATTTCCAAGTTTTAGACTGAAATGGCACAAACTTGTTGCTTATCCTCTGTTAAAACAAATAATAATCAATGTGATATAAGTCTAATGTAAAGTCTATAAGGACTTTACCCTTAATATTATTTCTAATGTCATACCATGGCATTAAGTCCAATATGCATGCTTTCATATGCGTAGGCATCAAATCAACAAGTCAAACAAAAAACACCTCCCCTTGTGCTAAAGTCAAAGCATTTTTTTTGACCTATTCATGCACCCTGACCTCCTCCCTACTCTGGCTGTGTAACTGTATAATTATGTGACCTCACTTGTTCAACTTCTACTACGATGTCCAACAACTATGAGTCATGATAAACTGTTTGAAAAATTGACTTAGACATTTTTCCCCAAAATGAACTATTTGAAACATTGTGGTGTACACAGAAAATAGGGGGTCATTCTTTATTGAAGTTAATAAAACTCTTTAAACTACAAAGAGCGCTACTGTATAGCTGATAATGCTTACAGTAAATGGTATACATTAACCACATCCCTCCATGCTACATGACAGGCTTTAAAGTATGAAAAATGAGGCAGCATGATATATAAACCAACGTGCTGCCTGACAACTATAATCTATAAACGTCATTGTTAGCAGACACTAAAGGGAATTGTATGTGTCTTTTGTAAGGAAGGAAGGAAAATCTTTGAACACACTTGTTAGTTAGTGCACTGGAGGACTTGAGGTTCGAAGGCGGAGCCTCTATTCTCCCTTGGTTCCATTAAAATCACACAAGCAGAGCAAATGCCCTCCAACTTGTGGTGCAGCATTACAGTGAACCCCATGAAACTAACGTGGCTGCACATTAACCGATGTCATATGTTTGCTGGGTGATTGGCTGTTCTGTCCTGAAGCATCTTAAAACCAGGTCATGACTTGAAGCGGGGGGGGGGGTTATACAGTGATTTGATGAGGCACTGGGAGACAGGTCATGTGAGTTTGAAAAAGTTATTGCACATCTTTGTCAGTATGAGGTGAGCCAACAGTAAAAAGTGCCCTACAGGGTGAAAGTTTAACCTTCCTAGCCTTTTCAGTGTTCATATGAGTAAGCATCTCTAGACACACTGTTCATCACTTTTATGAGGGTCAAGTGGCCGTGGTTGTGCAAAGGAGTCACTGACGGAAGTGGCTAATGACTCCGTGTTTACTCATGGACACACACAGAAAGACCACTGGCTCCATTCATACCGCCTACTACTACTACTAACCTTATGACATAGGGCAGGAACAGTTTATAGTATATTAACCTGACTCACGATGACCCTTTTCAGATGTGGGATATGTAACATTGGTGGCCTCCTCAAGCTGTTAAAGTGACAGCATCCATTCATTCAGACATAGGACACTTTTGTGTCTTCATTGCAACATACGACAGTGATGCAAAGAGTCACGGTACACATTCAAATTTATGTGCAAAGGGTTTATCATACTTCAGAATTGACTCTGGCAAAGTGATTCCAGGTTTTTGAATGTTTACTATATGCTTCATGTGCACTATATATATCAACAACTTACGGGGACACTAACTTTAACCGGGGGACACATAGCTTTAGGTTGTTTTCAAAGGGTTTTTCTTTTAAAGTGAGATCGAGGAAGATGTCAGTCAATCAAGTGAAAACAGATTTCCATTCATTTGTGTTAGCTCGTTTATCATTTTGGAAGCCTGCCTCTGTCTACTCCTATCTGAAATCAGGGACTTCTTGATTCACAGATCGGTAAACACAAGCCCCATTCCCGAAAAGCATTTTCCAAACAGCAATAAAAACAAAAATCTGTGATACGTTAATGCATGCGAAAAGAATTTCCATAGTTTCACTGACCCGCTTAACTGTATGCATGTATATAAATCTCAAGATTCAAGATTCAAGATTCAAGAGCTTTATTGTCATTTCAACCACATATAGCTGATGCAGAACATAGTGAAATGAAATAACGTTTCTCCAGGACCTGGTGCAACATATACAGTAAACATATGACATATGAGAGAGACATATAACAGAAGGTATCAATATGAAAAACAGAGATAGGACTAGGGTTTTTTGTTTTTCAAATCTACAGAAATTTGGAATTTTAAAAGCTGCAACACTCTCAATTCTCAATATAGAATGGAGTTAAAATAAAATTGAAAAGCACACAGAATTTTTAAGTAACACCAATTTGGAACATTCAACATCGAACACTGAACTGAACATAATAGATGTGAGTAATACTTTATTAATCTCAAAAGGAAATGGTTTTGTTACAGTAAAAAAAATAAACACATCATCATTAGTCATTACAAAGTCACTGTGTAGGGCTATTGCTGTGGGCAAGAATGATCTCCTGTACTGTTCTTTGTTACAGCAGAGTTGAAGAAGTCTCTAACTGAAAACACTCTGCTGCTTAATTACTATGTTGTGTAGAGGGTTTGCGGTGTTTTCCATTATGTTTGATAACTTGTGCAACATTCTTTATTCCACAATCAGCTCTAGGGGCTCCATCAGTCACCAGCACAGAACCAGCCTTCTTTATCAGTTTGTTGAGTTTCTTTTAGTCACTCTGATACTCTGATGCTGCTGCCCCAGCAAATGGCCGCAAAGCAAACTACGCTCTCCACCACAGAGTTATAGAAGATATGCAACATAATGTTGCAAATGCTGAAGGACCCAAGCTTCTTCAAGAATCTTTCCCTTTCTGTACACAGCCTCTGTGTTGCCTTTCTAGTCCAGTCTGGTGTCCAGGTGAACACGCAGTTCTCTCCACTTGTTCTCCAAGAATGGAAATAGTAGTTGGCTTATTCCTGGTCCTCCTAAAATCCACAATCATCTCCTTTTTCTTGTTCACATTTAACATGAGGTGATTGTTCCCACACCATGCCAAAAAGTGGTCCACCTGTTTCCTGTACTCAGAATCTCATGACTGGCTATAAAAGTATCATCCATCAAAAGTTCAGTATTTGCAAGCAAGGATGGGCCATGGCTCACTCATTTGTGGCCAAATTTTTTGAGAATTGTTAGTCAGTTCAAAAGGAGCATTTCTCAATGCAAGATTACAGAGAATTTATATCTTTCAACATCTACATTGCATAATGTTGTGAAAAGATTAGAAGAATTCAGAGATGTGTCAGTGTGTAAAGGGCAAGGTCAGAAAGCACAAATGATTCAAAAGGGGTATTAAAAGGGAAGGTGATATAAAGCATTGATAAACATTCCTCTGTCCCAATTTTTGTTGAGTGTGGTTCAGCCATCAAATTCTAAATTTTTGTATATTTGCCAAATAAAATTAAAACTACTGAAAACCTTTTCTTTGCACTTTTGTCACTTAAATAAAGGGGCATTAACATGTCACAAATTTTTATTCTTATTGTATTTTGGAAAAATTTTCCAGCTTTTCTGGAAATGGGGTTTGTATACTGCTGTTGTCATGGTAAGCTGTGCTTGAAGAGACAGGTCCAGTTTTAATGTCATGATGAGTGTCGATGTTCTACAAAAAGGTGTTTTTGTACGTGACTGGTTTGAAAAGGCTGTGGGGTCTGTTTTGTATCACACAGGTGCTACATTGTCATGCGTCACATCAAGAGAGGAAATGTTCATTTTGATAGACAACAGGCTCATTCCTCCCATCCAATTCGTATGAAATCACCACAGTACACATTATAAACGAGCAACATTCAACCAGGGCCCTTCTGACAGACAAGTTGTCGGCAGGCTCCATGAGGTCATTCTGAGTGACAGTGTAAAGGGAAAGAGGCCAATGGGGACTGGATACCTCTGGCTCTTTCATTTCCTCCAGGGTGAAGTGCCAGTCCCCTCCTGCCTCCTCATCTCAGGCCAAGAGACCCCTGATGAGACCCAGAAAGAGGTCAAGACACAGCTCTGACATAGAAACCTCTGTACAAATTCTGCACATACCAAATTCTATGCACCCACAACAGGGCCAATGCACTCAGTCCCCTCAATCCTGTTGTGTCACAGGACACAGAATTATTACAAGAGAGTGATACAATATGTATTGTGTGGTCAGGTGCTATAATCCTTTCCAGGCTTAACCTACAAGATGACAATGTGGGTGCCAGTGCATAAAGATTATACCAGGAAGTGTTCTGAAGCGGGAAGACTTAAGGATTTCATGAGATAGAAAAGTTGCATATCTTACACAAAGGGGTCTTTACGCTGCACTCCCCCGCTTTGTTTCTGTAAGATTCAAGAAATTCCTTCCGTGTATTTCCCTGAACAGTATCAGTTCCAGATCAAGCAACCAGAATACCCTGCCTGTGAGACCCAAACTAGTCCACCAGGCTGCTGCAATGAAAGATTTGTTTTGATTTTCATCATTGTCAGCAATGGCTCATTTAGCCTTCCACCAGATAATGACCTTCCTTTGGTGTCTGTCTTTTGCAAAGTGGGTAAAGGAGCACAAAAAGAACAAATAGGGGAGTGAAGATGAATAAAGTTGTTTGTTCTGTGAGTGAAGGTTCATACAGTGCATGCTTTGTGTGTAACCTGGAGGAGAGGAGTGGAGAGGTCAGAACACTGACAGACGTACAGGTGTGGCTGCTCTCGATGAGCGGTGCTGCCAAGTATGAAAAGAGAGATAACAGTTGACCTCTAGAGGGATGACAAGAGAGGAGGAAGGGAGCAGCGGAAGGTTTGATAAATCTGATATACATTTTGTTTTAAATTTGTTTTTACTTTAGCAAATTCCGTCATAAATGTGTGTGTTTGTGCGGGCATGCAAGGAAATAACTACAGTATATTAAAACTACTTTGTCCATCTTTAGGGAAAAACTCGGGGGAATATTTCTCACATATACTTCAAGCCAGGCGTACGCAGTGATGTATTAGCGGTACAAGCCACAGCCACATGTACCAGGCAATGATAAGGACAACTGCTGACAGCTGTTGAAAGACGCAACCTGTTTAACTCTACTTCATTTGCTGTTTTTCCTGCTGACAGGCCTAATGAATGGCAGAGCTGCCACAAGGGTGTTTACATATTCATTTGTGGCTAACTGTGGGAGTGTGAATGAGGCCAGTGACTCCAGCAACTGACATTCATAAAACTACATACAGATTTATGCATCTGGCTCCTGATGTAAACATGTACATGACTGCAAACAACTTACTGAAAGTGTGTCTCAGTCCTTAAAGTTACTTTCACAGTAAAGCAAGACACAACAAACTGGCAAATATTAAATGTAGTGTAACAGCTGTGTGAGTAAAGAAGAATCACACTTGAAAGGATCAAGTGTGCATAAATGGTAACTTGTAGTGACAAATGCACAGTGAACATTTCAGTGTCACGGATTTACAGGCTGTAACACCCACCCACGCTTATCTTCAGATGCAAATGGCACCTATTTTTTTGTGGAAAACCTGAAAAGCCTAACTGTTAATTGCCTGCTCAACTCTAAACAGATTAAGTTTGCATCTTGCTGGTGAAAACAATTGCAGCTAGGTATTTCCACTGAGAAAAAAAGAGGAAATATTGTACAAAGCTTCAACAGGTGACCAGAAACACAACTCCAAAGTACTATATAGTCAAGCAGTTTAGATTATACATGGTAATGCCCCCTCCAATGTTGAACTACCAAATAAGGTAGGTCAACATTGGAGGGGGCATTTCATTTTCTTTGATTGATAATTTTATTTAAGGCTCTAAATGATTTTGTTGTCTTCTGCTTTTCTCAGTATGATTTTACATGCAAAGCATAAATCCCTACTTTATGACTATTTTCTACAAATGTTATCTGGTACATTATCAATAATAATAATACTATTCACTATAGGGACCAAAGTGTTGGGCCACCTACACATTACACCTACAGGAGCTTTTATCACATCCCATTCTAATGCCATAGCCATTAATATGGAGCTTATCTCCCCTATGCAGCTATAACAGCTTCTATTCTTCTGGGAAGGCTTTCTATAAGGTTTTAGAGTGTGTCTTTGGGAATTTTTGCCCATTCATCCAGAAGGGCATTTGTGAGGTCAGCCTCTAATGTTGGATGATAAGGCCTGGTTTGGAGTCTCCGTTCTATCTAATGACAAAGATGTTCAGTCGAGTTGAGGTCTTTGAGGCATTATGCCGACCATTCAAGTTCTTCAAACATGCCTTTATGGACCTTGCTTTTTTCACAAGGGCACAGTCATGCTAGAACAGAAAAGAGCCTTCCCCAAACAAATTGAAAGCATAGAATTGTCCAAAATGTCTTGGTAAGCTAAAACATTAAGATTCCCCTTCAGTGGAACTAAGGGGTTTTGGCCAGTCCAAGTAAAACAACACCATAGCATTGTCCATTCTCCAGCATACTTTACAGCTAACACAATGCAGTCAGGCAGGTAATGTTCTCCTGGCATTTACAAAACCCAAACTCATCCATCAGACTGTAGAAGCATGATTGGTCACTCCACAGAACACATTGTCATTCTGTCAGTGTGGTGATGTAAAGCTTCCATGCAGCTACCATGGAAACCCATGCTTTGAAACTCCTGACACACAGTTTTTGTACTGATGTTAATGCCAGAAAAGGTTTGGAAATCTGCAGATATTGAGTCAACAGAGCATTGGCAACTATGTGCCTTGGCCGTCTGTGAGCCTGCTCTGTATCTTTACATGGTCTGTCACTTCATGGCTGAGTTTCTGTGGTTCCTAAACACTTTGATTTTGCAATAATACTACTTACAGTTGATTGTGGAATATCTAGGAGGGAAGAAATTTCATGAACTGACTTCTTGCAACAGTGGCTTTCTATTACAGTATGACACTGAGATTCTGTGAGCTCTAGAGCATCACATTCTTTCACAGATGTTTGTAAAGGCAGACTGTATGGCTAGGTGCTTGATTTTATGCACCTGGACTGAATGAAAGACTTGAATTAAAAAGATGTGGTCCAGTACTTTTGTCCATACAGTGCAGATCTGGACACTTATTTATTATTTTTTACCCACTATTAGTTCAGTATTTAGTCCCCAACAGGCAGGTATGTTAAAATCTTTTATCTGTTCTTTTGAAGGAGAACTTATGATGATTGAACAAGACAACTACTTCTGGCAATCAACTTGCAGCCCATTAAAACAGCTACAATTAAGAGCAAACCTTTACAATCCCTCCATTGAGCAGGACCTTGAACCTGTCAAGACCTACTTTGTTTTCAGTGGCCACAGTGTGTCTTTTGCTGCCACATTCCCACAGCTCCACACAGCGAAGCCAGACTTTTGCACCCAGAGCTTCAGTGGAAAAAGAAAACCCCTTTGCCAGCTTCACATGGGAATGCTGTAAGATCCTCATGTGATATTGATGAAAAGCTCCGCCCAGACGGGTTATAGATTTTCTCAGCCTTCTTTGAAGAATATCCGAATCTCTTGTTTTTGTTCAGAGATTTATCAGGAATAGAGATGAAAACCTGTTCTCTGAGGATTTCAGTCAAGATCAGAGATATGTGCACTCTTTTCTCTCAAACTGGGATGCAGCCACATGGTGAGGATATCTCTGAGTCTTGCTAGGGTTAGCAAAAAATGCATGAAATGATCAAACAGAGTTGCAAACTTCTGACTTGAGAGGGCTGTCCAGTTGTCCAAACTTAAAAGTCAGAATATGAGGAAAGAGCAGCAGCTTTTTATGCTCGCATCCCAGCAATGACAGCAAAGTTTTCTGTGCTTGGAGCATCCTTTGTCGTGGGTCACGAGGACTGCACTCTTTATCCTTTTAACCACACAGTTTTAACCATAAGTATATTCTGTCACCCTCAGTCCACAAACGCTCAAGGTGGCAGAGTTTCTTGCTGCAGACCACAGGTGATATTCTAAGTTAAGCCTATTCCTTGCCAATTGGAGGTTTTGGCTCCAGACTCAGTTTCCCTATGAAACTGTGAGGACTCTGGATGCTGACGATGCTAACCCCTTGAATAACTTAAGTCATATGACCACAGGCAATGTCAACATACCATTCACTAGGCCTCCAGACATACATTATTGTAGTACCACCTCTGGACTTGAGTCAAGTTCATTTTACCTTTTGAAAATATGAGCTGACTCACTCAACAATCAAGTTTAAAAAATACAGTGCTTAACAAATTTATTAGACCACTTGTCATGAAAATAAGAAAGACCGTAATGATTATATTTTAGCATGACAAATATCATTTGGTTAAAGAGCTTCTACATGCTGGCGTATTAACCACAACAGAAACATAAAAAAATGATTTTGGTACTTACCAATGCTGTTAATTTAGGGCAGCTGTGCCATAAACCTTACATTGGGTGTTGATCTAATAGATTTGATAAGCACTGTATTTAAGCATTTGATTAAAAAAAAGAAACGTGACATTTAGGTAGAGGTTAATTAGCTACCACTTCAAAAGTCTGCAGTAAATCTGCAAATGTATCAAACTCCTGTCTGTTCAAATTTGTACCTATAACCATCTTCTACTCCATAGCAACCACATACTGTATTTTAGGTGGATAAAATCAAGCACATAGCCATGCAATCTGCCTTTGGCAAACATTTAAAAAAGAATGGGTCATTCAAAAGAGCTCACTGAATTCCACTGTGGTACTTTCATAGGAGTTTACTGTTTCAACATGTCAGTCTGAAGTGTCTTCCCTCCTAGATATTCCACAATCAACTGTAAATGGTATTATTACAAAGTGGAAGTGTTGAGGAACCACAGGAACTCAGCCATAGAGTTTCACACCACATCAAGTTACAGAGCAGGGTTGGTGAGTGCTGAGGCACATAGTGTGTAAAACTCAACATCACTCTGCTGCCTTGACAACTGCAGAGTTCCAAACCTCCTCTGGCATTAACATTAACACAAAAATTGTTTACTGGGAGCTTCATGGTAGGGCTTTCTATGGCTTTACATCACCAAGCACAATGCTAAGAACTGGATGGAGCGGTGTGAAGCACACCGCAACCGGACTCTGGAGCAGTGGAAATGTGCTTTGTGGAGTGAGAACTCCCGCTTCTCTATCTGGCAGTGTGACTGATGAGTCTGTGTTTTGGCAAATGCTGGGAGAGCATTACCTGTCTCACTGCAGTGTGAAAACTGGAAAGTTTGGTGGAGGCTCAGTGATGCTATGGGGTAATTTTTGGGGGGTAGGCTTGGGCCTTTAAGTTCCAGGAAAGGGAAATCTCAGTTCTTCTGTTTACCAAGACATTTTAGACAATCATATGCTTCCAGTTTTTGGGAACAGATTGGAGAAGGCTCTTTTCTTCTCTAGTATGATCTTGCCCCAGTGCACAAAGCAATATCCATAAAGGGATGGATGGATGAGGTTGATGTGGAAGTTGATCTTCTTTTTCTGAAGAATTTCTGATGGACAGGGCATAAATAAGGAAGAAAAAGGGATGACTAATAATTACCAAATAGTGGAAAGGGGGTGGGATTAAATAAGCTTATGCTTCTTCCTACTCCTTTTTGAACATGTAAGTTAATTATAATTTCTATTGTTTGTTTTCCTTTTGTTTTGTTCTGTACTATTTTAACATGTTCAAAATAAAGATTCAATCAATCAATCAATCAATCAACATGACTGGCCCACACAGAGTCCTGACCTCAACCCCACTGAACACCTTTACGATGAACTAGAATGGAGAAAGTGAGCCAGGCGCTCTTGTCAAATATCAGTGTCTAACGTCACATATGTTCATCAGGATGAATGGGTAAAAATTCCCATAGGCACACTCCAAAACCTTGTAGAAATCCTTCTCAGAAGAGTGGAAGCTGTTAGTGCTGCTAAGTGGGGACGAACTCCCTATTAATGCCTATGGCATTAGAATGGGATGTCATAAACGTTACTGTAGGTGTGGACGTTAGGGTTTCAGGTATATTTAAGCTACCTAAAAACAATATTATGAGAGATTTTTACTAAAACTCACAAAAAATCTCCATAAGGTCAAGGGAAGAGGCTTTTACAAAAATATCAATTATACCTACTGCTCCTGTTAAACAAATGTGTCTTGGTAAGTGGACTCTCCCGTGAGGGGCACACATGAGGGATTTGAATGTGTGGGTGTTTTAATCATTGTATCTCCCCTTAGTGCTTCTTTACAGAGAGTCATCCACGTGCCTGACTACATCCAACCCAGGAGCCACATCTGGAACCCACATGTGATCAGGAGTTGGGTGGACCTATGCCAGGGCCCAAAACAGCTCTGGGGGACTTTTTCTTTTTTTCGCAAAGCTAGGATTGAAGGATTAACCTGCCTGCTTGTCAGTCATTTTTAATTAGCAGGACTGCATGGTGATGTGAGTTCCCTCCCCATAGTTTCCTCATCAAGATGAAGTCATTTTGGCTGAACCAAAAGGTGGAGATTTAGTTGGTAGCAGGGGGTACACACGCTCTACCTCTGCCATGGCTTGGCTGAGCTCTGCTTTGATGAATTAGGCTCTAATTGCAACTACAGTAAGCAGCCAATTTCTGAGTAGAAAACACATTTTCCCAAATTTAAACATGCTCCTTAGCAAGGCAACAAATAATGCACTACAAAGAAGTTTCCCAATGTGTTTAGCAACTTTTATTTGTACAATGAACAGAGAAAAACTGACTTTTTTCTTTTTTTACATAAGCCAGTGTTCCTGCATGTTTAAACAATACATCATAAATTCTTTGCATTACCATTTGTTTTCCAGAACTTAAAATATATTTGCAAACTGCTGAATGCGTTTTTAGCCAAGAAAGCAGTCCTTGGTTTCCTTGTTATTTGATTATAGTGAGGAAATCAACTTGCAGAGGCCTGCTGAAAATTGCACAAACCAGGTAAATTATTACAGTTAATCCATTTTGCTCCATGTTTGTTTGACTCATGGTGCATTTATGTGCCAAGAGAAGCTTTGGAATCAGAGAGCATTCAAGCCCAGGAGATACACATAATAATGCATGTAATAAAAGTGTCCCATGAGAGCATTAAAGTGGTCTTGGGCAAGTGTTACAATATTTTTATGCTTAAATTACAAGAAGTAACCAAGTGAAAGTACCAGCAGAGATATTTCTGCTGTCCTCTGCTCAAAAGATACCTTTAGTGTAGTCACTTGCTTCTAAAGAGGAAGCACTTATTAATCAAAGGGGTCACTTCATGTGTTGACTCCCTATGTACAAATGCATTTCAACATTCAGACAAGCCCGCATGCAATGAAGGGATGGCTTTCATTACTGCAGTGGAACCTCTGTGTCACTTTTACCAAGAAAACCACTGGAAAAGTGACCGTATGTTTAAAATATGGTTAGAAAAAGAAGAAGATATACTTTATACTTTTCTATTGACTTGGAGGAGTACACAGCATCAGTGACCGGCTACATCGAGAAGTGCATTGATGATGTGACCGTCTCCAAGACCATCACCACACGCTCCAACCAGAAGCCGTGGATGACTGAAGTCGAG
>VUQH01042944.1:0-10006 GCA_015106775.1 Etroplus canarensis | reverse complement strand
CCCGGCTGCTCGGGATCCGCTGGGGGGCAGCTAACAGGGGCTAAGCTATCTTGGCCCACACCATCTACAGGGTCCTGGCTAGCTGCTGGGGGAGTTTCGAGGGTGTGGAGCCGCATCTCCAATTTTGTGAGCCTGGCCTCCAAAGCTAAAAACAAGCTACACTTATTACACTTACCACTGTTGCTAAAGGAGGCCGAGGAGTAACTAAACATCTGACACACTGGGCAGGAGCGTGCCGGTGAAGCTAGAGGAGACCCACAAGCCGTGACTGTGCAGCTAACAGATAAGCTAATGCTAATGAAAGGAAGGGTGAGAGTAAGCTAAGCTAAGCTAAGCTAGGCTACACCAAGCTAGCAAAAACAGGAATGCCCAGGGAGTGAACACAATTCCTACAATTTGTAGGTGAATCAATAGAATACGTGCACTACCAAGGCAAGTGAAGATATATTACCGAGATTGGAGAATTATGCAGGTTATCAGGCTAAACAAAACAGCTAGCCAAACACCACAGAAAACCACTGTGTCTCAACAGGAAGTGCTACCACCAACAGATATGATATTGCGTGTGAACTCTTTATAAATGTCTATGGATTTAACATAAAATGTCATAAAAGCTCCTGCTGGTGGTCTAATACTTTTGTCCATACACTGTTTTATGGGTGAGAAATTATAGGAAACTTTAGTTAGGTGTTGGGCCACCACAGCTTCAGGGTTTGTTGGCATTAATATCTTTAGAAGGGTTTTAGAGGGATGGACTCCATTTCCAGAGCAGATTTCTTCACTTGGTGTTTAAATGATAGTGGTGGAGAAGTGCCATGTCTGTCCAAACTTGGTAGGTGTTCAGTTTGGTTGAGCTCTGGGGAGTGTGGAGGAACTATCACACACATTCATTTAATTTATATCTTCATTAAAACAATCAAGTCATCCCTCATGGCTTACAGATGGGGCAAAGTCTTCCGAAAAGAGACCATTTCCATCACTCAAAACAACATGGTATTGATTTGTGAGCAATAAAATGCTCCCCACAGCATAACAAACCCACCAGATACCCTCAATGTAGTAGTCAGTGTTCTCCCTTAATTTATTACCAATCTGTATCTTGGCCTGTATTATCATGGGATTCAAATGGTACTTAAATGCATAGATGTTGAATTTAAATATACTGTATAAGTATGTGTGGGTGTGTGCATGAACATTTTTAAACTCCTTATTTAAGAGAAAAGTATGCCCCCACAATCTGTCACTATGTATAATTCTTCAGCAAAGGCGATTTGCTATGCTCTTGTGTGCCCCTTCTTCCTTTTAAAGAGATCTAAAATGTTGTGAAAGAACCAGTGATCCTTTTGATCCAGTGATCCATTTGCCCAGCAGGATCTGCTGCTCTGTGGGGAGTTGGAGGTCCCACTGTCCCTGGAGTACCTTGAGCCCCTCTCATTTATCTCCAGGTGAACCTTTATGCTGTGTGATTGAAACACTTTTCCTGGCTGTGTTGAAAGCTAAGTAGATACTTAATAATCCAACACCAGTGCATTTCTTTGGCATGTAAGGATAAAGGCTTAATATGGTGTCCGCTTCAGATGGGTTCAGTTATCTTGTTGAGCCCAACTAGATAATTGAACTCAGGATTAAAACTTCATTAATTTTCAGTAGTTGCCTGCACTTCTTCTGAATACAATAAAACATTAGTTTAATGGGAATAAGATTTAAAAGTGCCTGAATTTAATTGAATTAAACCACTGAATTTTGATGTTTGATAGGAAAAATATCAGAAAATTGTTTAATTAGGTTCTAGTGTCTTTTTGACAGTGTCTTTTTATTCTTACAGCTTTGGCTGTTGTCTTTTATCCATGATTACATTATATTCCCGTCCTTCTTCTCTGAATTACTTCATGTTTTATTTCTATTTCACTTCCATTTTTCCTTTCTTGTATGATCTAACATCTAAATAATATTTTAAAAATTGTAAGTTTGCTTTGCCATTTTTTAAAAGTTAAATTGAACTAAATTTAGTAGCTTTTCCTAGTTGGAAATAACTGGTGTCTCATACACAAATATATTTGTATCTTTCATGTGTGCATAATGTGCAGTATATTGCTTAGGGCAGACAACTAGTGAATTGAACAGCCATGCCCAAAAAGTGGCTTTAATCATAACAAAATTATGTGTATGGCTGTTCTGTGTCTTTGCGTGACACACATCACTAATATTCACTTGAGAATCTGAGTCTTAACTGGCTGGTAGTACAATTTTCAGAAGGAGCTGGGGGGATTTTGATCTTATAACAATGAAAATGTATGAGGATAGTAAATGCAATAAAAATGTGTGATGTGTGCTGTAGCTGACACTTTGTGGTGCTTCAGATGATGGTTGCCTGTTGATTTTTGTGGGCTGGACTACAGCAAGAATCAGCACGAGCACTGCTCAGTCAGTCTATCCTCTCTGGCAATGAGAATGAATGTCAGACATTATGCTTGATCAGCTATGACCACTATATTCGCCCTCAGGAAATGTTGACAAATACTTGAATCACACACTTTGAGTCTAGCTCTGCTCTTCTGTGCCCCAAATCTCTCTTCTTCTCATCCCTGTCCCTCCTTTTTCACAATTCTCCTTTTCTCCTCTTTTCTCTCCTCATCTGAGAATATGATTTGTCATGGTGACTGAGAGAGGAGCTAGAAAAAAATGTTTACTTCAGGAAAAAAAATGTCTCTAACGTGTCTTAATGTATTCTTTTAAAAGAATTGACGCAGTGGCACGGAAAAAGATTAATTTATCACGCCATCAAGCACAGGAACAGCTGCGGAGAAGGATGGGTGTAAATTGCGAGTCGCTGACAATGCCTGCGTTACAGATGGATTTCTCTGTCTGCGTTTCATATTGAGATGCGGGGTGTATGAGAGGAGAAAAAGGGAGAGATGGGAGAGAAAAGGGGCCAGTGAAAAAAAGCAATTTTGTCAGCTTTCATCCAAACTTTGTGACGGGGTAATTTTGATCCATTAGCTCTAAGCTTCTTGCCTTGGCCAATTTTCCATCTTTCTCACTTTCACAAGATCTGCTCCAGGGAAAAATACCTTTGGCCCTAATGGAATTTGTTTTCTTTGCAAAATGTGCATGGATACCTATCTGTTGGAAGCATTCCCTTCCCAATAACACATACTGTTTTTAAGTTGGTGTGAAATTGTATGCAGGTGTGTGAATTGTTAACAAACTGTGGGTCTGTTCTTTCCTTAACTGGAATTATAAGTTTCACGACAGTTTAAGAAGTTTTAGGAATTGCTCCAGCAGTGAGACTGCCTAGAAAAGCCTGGGAGATGGACAAGGAGCCAAGAAACCACCCCCTCAAAACTGGGATTGTGAGATGACAATAACAGGCTAGATCAAAGGCAAAATGGGGAGAAGGGGTGAAATTCTAGAGAGCCACCTTCAAAATCGCATCACTGGCTGAGCGAGCGTGGCAGCATTTAAGGTGCTATTTGTAATATCTTTGTCCCTTGGCCCACATAATAGAAAATAGAAGCAAAGGCAGCTACCATCCACCGAAAGTGTTTATTTAACAAATGCATTTTTATGGCTCTTTTTTCTATTAAGATGTCTTTTTGCTCAGTCCAGATGAAATTGTGCAAGCATGAACAACACAATGCAAATACTGTATCCATAAAAGGCACATTGTTCAAGCCTGAATTTAGTAAAGCATAATAAAGGGTCGTGGATTGAACCATTGCACTACCTTTACTCAAATTCAAAGATCTGTATCAAATCAAGAAAGCATGTCATTCATTCCCTATCAGACTTAAAATCACTCTTCACCTTTAGCATTGCTCTCGGAGTAGCTTCTCCTGACAACTCTCTTCAAATGTAAGAATTGCAGTACACAGACTCAAACATAAAGCCTTTTGTCTTAGACTATACAGCTCAGGGCTGACTTCCTGTTGTACCTTACAGGGGGAGTAGTGCCTCTGTTGATGCAAAAAAAATTTTCTGAAAGAAGGATTACTCTATTGTATATTGGTCCACTTCTGCTTTCCCTTTCCCTCTTCAAGTCCTTGGATTGACCACCAATGTAGTGCAGCACTCAGCTGAATTGTGGATCTGTTTTGAGATTTTTTTCCACTTCAGATTAGAAATGCCAATTATGTCTTATCAAGATGGAGGGTCAATAAAATATTGAAGCAACAGTGTTTACTCAGATTAAGCCTCCAAGTGCCAGATGGAGATTATGGGACAGTTCAAATTCTAGTTTGGTGAGAAATAGGGGAAGTGTTGAATTATGGATCACACGGAAGCCTCTGGGAATGCAAAGAATAGATAGAGAGGTAATCCCAGAATGCTGAGGGACCTGTGAGAGGAGGGGGACAAGAGTTGATAGAAAAAGTGAAAAAAATGGATGGCTGAGTTTGGCATCTTGGTTGGTTTATTTTCAGCCGGTATCCCACTATCTGTAAACTAACCTCCTCTTCAGAAAACCTGTTTCAATTTACAAAATGAAATGTACAGTTCTTCTGTTTCAATTTCATTTTAACTGCCGGCGAATATTCTATTTACTTATTTAACATACACAATTGCATCACTAAAAAAAAATGTAGTGGCACCGCACTGGGAGTCAGAAATGAATTCACACTGGGATTATTTTCAGGTAGCTGTAAAAAGTAAACTAAAAGGTAAAGAGCCTGATTTAATAAAGAAAGCATATTGTCAGCTTGCAATCTCTTCTACTTCAAACATAATTCAATTTCCCTTATGAAAGGAGATACCACTTTTAATTAAATTTGTTTTAGTTTTCTTTGAAGGTGCAATAGGTGATAGACCTCAATTACAATGTACTAATTAAAAAAAACATAAATAGATAAATAAATAATTTAATATACAAGGGGAGGA
This sequence comes from Etroplus canarensis, assembly GCA_015106775.1. Lineage (NCBI taxonomy): Eukaryota > Metazoa > Chordata > Actinopteri > Cichliformes > Cichlidae > Etroplus > Etroplus canarensis. Next base: position 5,131 of record VUQH01042944.1, on the reverse strand, counting down.
AGGAGAGAAATGTGTAACTCATGAAGCTTGTGAAGTTCCTGCTATCTCATCATTCCCATTAAAAGAAGGAAGAGCAGCTAAAATTGAAAGTGACGGTGGAGTCTTTAGGAGGCGGCCTGTGATTTCCAAATTATCATATTTTCCAAGTCAATAATAAAATGCTTATGATAGTGCTAGCTATGCTGACAGGCTTTAATAAGATAGGGTTGCTGGAGCGCAGCAAACCGACGGGCCAAGCACTTGTGTGTTTTTGCGTATGTATCTAAATGTGTCTATACTGAGCACCTGAGCGAGACTTTACATGAATGTGTGTTTCTGTCCAGCTATGGGTGTTTTTTTTGTGTATGTTTGCACTTTATTGCATTTGTGCATCATATACAGTATGTGTGAATCATGTGAGTGTGCAGCACAGTCTGCCAAAAACCAACAATTCAAACCTACAGAATATAAAACCTACAGAAAATATAAATCATGTCTGCGATTCAGTCAGTCCAGGGAGCCTTGTATCTATATTTTGTTTTGTTCTTTGATTGCACAATTTGTGAGATATTTATCATGTGTGACATTGCAAAACCCACAAATGCTTTTGAATTTACAAGTGCTTATGTTTAATGACAAAGTATCATTGTTTATTAGGTTACTTCAGCCGAGATCATTTGAACAAATGAAACTCTCACTACTATAAAACACTAATAGTATTCTCTAGTAACACTGTCAAAGTTGTATTACTTTTATTGACAAAACATACTTATTTTATTGCATGAATGTAATATAGCCCACTTGGCTTGTGGAAACTTGTTCAGCTTGATTGCTAATGAAAGCAAGCCTACTGTGTATGAGCTAAACCTTGAGCACGGTAAAAGTTTTTTTCGTTTACATTTTCAGTTTGAGAACAGCATGTCTGCTTCCATCACTACATGGCTAAGCACACTCATATACTATTGCTACATACTGTATGATACATGAGCCACAGTATCTGGGGACCTCATTGATACCATATTAGGAGAAAAGATAAAAACTAACAGGTCCATTGGGCACAAGTGTAGATCCTTCATTAGGGCACTGCTCATTGATTTCCCTGTTGGTAATTTCACACTGATGAAGTGAGTGGGTACAAATATGCATGGCCCAGTGATTACCTTGACCCCATCCTACCCACAGCCATTAAGAGGTGGGTGGAGAGGAGGGCTGCTGGGTAGAGATAATTGTCTCAGGGGAGGTCAAGTGGGAAGGTTAGGGTAGGGTCCCAAAGATGTACATGCGTTTAGTATGCTGTCATTGTGGTGGAAAAGTGCTGGAGGTACAAGAAGACATGCAATCAGCTCTCTTTTTAAAGAAGTGTGTGCCAACAATTTCAAATTCACGACAGCTGGAATTTGAAAGGTACATTTTACTTTTTTTTTAAAAACAAAGTATATGGGGGAAACAAGACTTCTCACACACGGACCCAAGTTTAGAATGAACAGAAACCAATCAGTAACAAAGATCAAGTTCAGCCATATTACATCATGTAAAGCAGTTATACACCTGCCACTTTGGACTCCTGTTGGATTTCCCTGCCTTCACTAGGCATCTTCACACACCTGATGATACTGGTCAGTTATGACCAGTTTTTATTTCATCACTTTAACAACATAATTATGTCTTAGTCTGTATCACCATTACATTTGTATACAAGAGAGGTTTATTAGAATGGCCCTGCCACTTCTGTGACAGCCATAGGAGCCTATTATGAAAAGTGGACACGGTACTGTCCTTTCCAATAACCTTTCCTTGGATGGAAGAAGACAAGTAAGAGACAAAACAGGTAGAGAAAAGAGAAAGACAGCTGGGGATGTAGAAAGAGACCGGTTACGGTAACGGTGGGTGGCATTATCGCCTAGATGGCTGACAGGGAGGTCTGAGTCTAAAGCCCTCTCTCATTAGATATGCGAGCACATTAGTGGGGACGCCTGTCTTGCTAAAGGTCAGGGTTGGAGGATGCTGGGACGGCGGTGAAGCGGGAAGCGATGAGCATCCAACCTTCGGGCTCACCTCTTTGAACTTCAATCATTTTGGCCTGGACTTAATAGGTCCCTAGGGAGGATCAGAAACAGAAAAGGAATAGGGAGGGGAGGGAAGCCTTAATGGGACATCACGCCACCTTGACATTTTAATTAAGACTCCCAGCCATTAGCATGCCAGAAGTTGGATTATTGGAATGGAGCCTATGTAAAAGCAAATGACAGGATGTCATTTTCTTTCATTTGTGTGCAACAGGACAACATGATGGTGATATGCACAGGAAATGGTTGCTTTGCAAGGCAACATGTTGATAACATATAATTCCTAAAATGCAAATCCAGATCCCTACTGTGCAAATAATGTAGTTAAATGCTGTTTTTATATAAAGTTACATAATCAGGTAACATGCATTTATATTAATATTTAACACAACTAAGAATCTCGTTCTTAATATTGCATCAGTGTGATGGTGTTTGCACTTCAATTTTCGGGCATTGAACTGAGTTCATAAATTCTTTATGAGAACACAGTTTAAAACATCACTAAAATGTGCTGCAGCGCCAATGTACAGTGATAAGAAGTGAAGTGGAATACTGTTGTGTAGAAGGTACAAGTTGTTGTGGTAGGAAAATACCATTTCTTTAAGGGAAATTAAATGTAAATAAAACATTTGGCTATTTTTTTAAATTGCTGCCACAGTAAGTGTCGGAAAGTGTCAGAAAGAATTAAAGCATACATTGATGTAGACCTCAGTAAAGAAATAGTAAGAGGAAATTTTCAGCAAGAACTGGATTTAATGAGCTAAATCTGAATCTGAGTTAGGATAAAATGCAAGCACTATACCAATCCAGCACACTTTCACCCACTTTTGTTCATATTGTTACAGCCAAATTACTGCCAGTCAGTGTGATGAACTTAATGGACTTCAGCCCAAAATTTGACAAATCCAATTTTGAGCTATGAAGAAAGTAGACACTATTGATCTACAGGGCCACCTAATTTATCACACCTGAAATTCCTCAAAAAATATTTGACCAAGGGGGTTATTCAATAGAATTTTCTTCATTGCTCCACAGAATGAAACTGCTCTTTTTCTGCAAAAACAGTAAATGATGACAGGTACCAGGAGAGGATGAGAGTTGTGACAGAAATTCTTTCTCTGCTGCCTTTCACTTCTGGAAGCTTCACTGACAACATTAATAGTCTGTGGGATCTCAAACCAATGATTTACAGATGAGAATTGGACAGATTTGTCTTGTCTCCTTTTATTTACCTGCTGAACTGAAATAGTGTTCTCTACAGTGGCACCCCAGATTCTGAAAATGTGGATATCTGAACAGTACACAGGCCCATGGTGACAGTGAAAACAGTCACAGTACTGTATGAGTGCCATCCTATCATTCTGGTCACTACATTTGAGGTCTATCTCAGACCTACAAATGGTACAACACACGTTTAATTGCATTTTGTTACCTCCATTTCATACAAGGTCTTCTCCTCTGAAAGGGTGCAGGTCTTGCTATACTCCCACAAGAGACCAGACAAACACAGCAATCTTTATAAGTGCAGAGGGAAACCATTGTAAAGGCACTGACCCTGCTGAGAACAGGGCACTAATAGCAGTACCTCTTAAGCCAAATGTGATAGCAACTGACAAACCTTATCAAAAGTGCACAGCGAACAGACTCCTGCACAGTGTATCTCCAGCGTATAGCAGAACAAGGACACAAACAGAAACCTATACAGAATGTACCATGAATGTACCATGAATTTTTTGAAGTGGTATAATAAGTAAACTGTAACTGGACTTCTCTTATAATTTCTTCTGAGGAGTATAGAAATCCTTGTAAGTTGTTCAAATTAATGTAACATGTTTTTAAGTTTAGTTTAGTTTATTTCAGACATGTAAAAAAAAGAAGACAGAATAAAAGGTATTTTTATACATACAAAGCAGCAACAAACAAGAACAAAAAAGAGAAAGTCCCCAGTTGTGAGTCCAAAAAGGAGGAGGAAACAGTATATATAAATACTTATCTCCCACCCTTCACTCAGTTGTCTACAATTCAGCCAATGTAACCTTAATTTCAATACCTAAATGCTATACACATACATACATGTACATATAGCCCAGTGATTTTTAGGACTCAGTAATACACTGCAATGTGTTACTGTTAAGTGTGATTCATCATTAAGCTGTAAATCACTTGAGTTGATTTCATCTAAACCCGTAATAAAATATTAATAATATAAATATAAGAATAAAACCCCAAGGAATAAATTCGAGACCTCCATTGGTTAAGGGAGAAGAAGCCCCGCCTTCCCCGGCTCTACACAGTCGTGCGTGCTGAGACACAGGTGATGAATGCGCAGGAGACGCTGCTGATTTTCACTGCCGAGCTAATTGTTAAAAAAAGACTATAAACAGGATAAACTGAGCAAATATCCATACTGGGAATCTGCATGGACTTTGGAGAAACGGACCCGATTCCCTGTGAAACTTTGAGCTTTGGAACCGTCGTGGTGAGTCAGAAGGAAGGGGTAATTGTTGAGCTAGCTATTGAAGCTAATAAGTTAGCAAGAGGTAACGGGGAATTTAATGGCTTAATTCCAGTGTTGTAGATCTGCAAGAGTGCGGGTGAAGCGGACCAGATCCTCTCTGAGAGTTGAACACTAGAAGCGTGCTGGTGAGTTAGACCGGAACTGGGCAAATCAGGCGAATTTAAAAGCTAACTAGGCTAAATGCTCATATATAGCTGGAGCTGACCACGTTTTCACTGTGGGAGAATGCACAGGGTTTCTCACGGAGCTAACTACTCTGAGCATTCAGCTTAAGCATTAGGTTATTTTAGTATTACTGGTTGAATATTAAATGCACTAAAAGAAAATAACAGGTTGAAGTTAATTTTGACATTAAAGGTCATAAATCTATTTTATTTTCCTATTGCATCTGATGCTTGTGCAACACTGTATAGAAATGATTGATGTTACTGCATAGTCTTATTGTGCGATACCTTAACATACACTGTAAAACTACAGCCTATGGGTTTTTGTATATTTTTTGGTAGTATTGCAAAACTGGTTTTGATAAAGCAATTATATTGCACTGAGAAATGATACCGGTTATAAG
>VUQH01042941.1:0-18124 GCA_015106775.1 Etroplus canarensis | reverse complement strand
CTAACAGTTGTCAAATAGGGCTGTCAGCTGTGTACCAACCTGACTTCTGCACAGCACAAATGATGGTCCCAACCCCATTAAAGCAAGAAATTCCACAAATGACCCCTGACAAGGCACACCTGTGAAGTGAAAATGATTTCAGGTGACTACCTCATGAAGCTCATCGAGAAAATGCCAAGAGTGTGCAAAGCAGTAATCAAAGCAAAGGGTGGCTATTTTGAAGAATCTGAAATATAAAACATGTTTTGAGTTATTTCACACTTTTTTCTTCACGACATAATTCCATATGTGTTCATTCATAGTTTTGATGGCTTCAGTGAGAATCTACAATGTAAATAGTCATGAAAATAAAGAAAAACCATTAAATGAGAAGGTGTGTCCAAACTTTTGACTGGTAGTGTATATATATATATATATATATACCTGTGTGTGTGTGTGTGTGTGTGTGTGTGTGAGTGAATGTATGTACATTTACACATATACTTTTACCTCAGTTGTATTCATTTATTTATTTAACTTACTCACTAATGTCTTCATTTTTCTTACTCTTTTATACACTGTGGGTCAAGGGAACGGCCTTTTAATTCTGTACATGTCTTGCACATACAGTAGAGCTGATAATAAAAATGACTCATCTTGTGGACATATCTTGCATATCAGAAATCAGAAAACAGTTTATTGCCAGGTACAGTTAGGAACACTTTACAGTACTAGGAATTTGTTTTGGTGTTTGGTGCAAATACAGTGTTGAAAAGTATAAAATTAAAAATTAAATATGCAAAAGAATTAAGAATAAATAAGTACTATAGTGCCTAAAGCCATAGTGTGAAATGAACAATACTATACACTATATACACAAAGATGAAATACTTACACTAGAAACAATGGTGAAGAGTTTGTACAAAAGGTCATTTACAAAAAAAATAATAAAATAAAAATTGTGTGTATATTGTGTATATAGTGCTGCTTTTAACTTTTAACCTTGTGTGCTTATATGACATATTACACTTTTTACATATGGGTTACTATGTTTGTATTTTCATGTCTTTCATATTTATATACACTTAAATCTAATGTAGCATTTGTAACACACGTGTGTTAGACATGCAGGATTCTGACTCTGATACTTTGACTTTAAAAATTACAAGATATAAGAAATGAAGAGTAGCTTTAGACATCAGCATAGTACTCCAGCTTTCCTTCAGTTTTGTTTAATGACTAACTATATTCTTCAGTAGCAAGTAGTGATCTAAACAAGCAATGCTACATTGCACTGCTCCAATGCATAAAAGAAGCGCACCTTTCTAAGCGCCACTCGTGAGTAATTGCTTCTTTTCTCCAATGGAAAAGGGCGTTTCTACAAACAAGTATCAACCAGCCAATGTTATTGGGCTAAAGGCGGAGAGATAGGCGGGACCGAGCAAAGGTAGGTTGTAGTCCTGAGTATGATTGACGTCGGGTTATCTTTTTCCGCTTAAAAGACGCCATGAGTAAAAATTTCCACGAAGTGCCCGTGACCCCCTCGGCTCAGTAAATTCTGTGGGGTTATGGTCCATCTGAGAAATTAAGGCTCATGCCTTGATATGAAGTCAGAGGTGGGGAAAGGAGGAAGGCCGACTGGGTGTTTAAGTCTTGCCTCCGTGGCCGCTGGCCACTCCCTGGTGGCGCCCGGTGGGTCGGGAAACGGCGGGGAGGCGGGAGGAGTCAGCCAGGGTGGCGGTGGAGATGCCCCATCACACGCACACGCTGGCGGTGACCGCGCTGGGAGGAGAACGCGGCTCGCCTGTGGGAGGGCTTGTGTTGTTAGGATTCGTGAGGGGGCTGTCAATGCGGCCGCACATGTGCCCATGTAAACAGGACAGAGGGTGGAGCCCATCCCCAGACCAGGCCTGCAGCCACCCAACTGTCTATGAACTCAAGCGCTCAGAAACGCTCCCTTGTATTCTCCCGAAGGGGTCGCCACGGCGGATCAATCCGCATTGGGTAATGTGGCAGAGATTTTACGCCGGATGCCCTTCCTGACGCAGCCCTCCACGGTGAGAGGGGCTTGTGTCCCCCCCCCCCTGGAATCGAGCCAGGGACCTCTTGCTTGTGAGGCGAATGTGTAAAACCACTGATACTTCTTCAAGTGGTCACAGGCATTTCTCTTTCTCCTGTCACACACCAGTGTAGCCTGTGCATGACAGTATCTGCAGTGATCTGGCAGAACTAGTGGAAGCATTCACATCATTTATTTAAGGTAGTAATGTGACTATATGTCACCTTAAGCAGCCTTTTACAAAATCAGATCACACTATATGGACAAAAGTAATGGGTCACCTGCACAATACTGCAGTGGCCAGATCAATGCAAACTAAATGCTGGACAAACACTATGTTTGTGAGGGACAATGTGGGATGCAATACTTATCAGTAGTGAGAGGTAGCATGATGAAGCAGGTTGCTGGATTGGCCAAATAGATTATATTTAAATGCAACTTTTCGAACTCGCTTGCTAATAAGGTTAAAAGGAAGCTGAAGGTTCTAATTGTCTCATGCAATTGTCTTTTTATACCCCTGTTTTCTAATTTTTCCAGTTGTTGTTCTGTCTGGTATCATCTCTGAGTTGCAGCAGAAATACATCCAAATATTGGCATGACTTTTTTGAGCCATAGCTGATCATTCTTGCATTTTTCTTGCCAATTATGAAACACATTTACAAAGTCACTTCATGCCACATTTCCCATTCTGTAAAACTGAAAACAACTCTAGTAAAACAGACAAAAACATCTTAGTATATACTACTGCTTTAATTTTTTGTGGTAGTTTCCATCCTATTCACCCAAATCCACAAAGCTTATGACTTTTTTGGTGACTTGTAACTTTTCCTGGTGGCCATAGCATGAGACAGGCTAACCTTCAAAAAACCTTCCCTTTTTTCTTCATATGCAAAAGCCAGACTTTAGACAAGTGCATGTCTTGCAGAGCCAGTCAAAATGTGGGACATTTTCTCAAGATGTGGGACAGGTAGTTAAGGGGTAAAAATGCTGTGCAGTCCCACATAAAGAGGGACATCTGGTCACCCTACCTATGGGAGTTTTTTAAGATATCCCTTTGTAACTCTATAGCCATATGGAATTGGTCCCCCCTTTGCAGTTATACCAGCTTCCACTCCTCTGGGAAGGCTTTCTACAAAATTTTGGAGAGTGTCTTTTAAATTTTTATTATTATTGCATGAATTGCAAAGTATGAGTTATCTATCACATTACTGTGTGAAGGTAGAGACTTTTTTTTTTTTTTACCATTAACTATCTAAGCACTTACCTTTTTTCACTTTCCATGCATTTATATGTCACTAATGCATGTCATTAATTATGTCTTTGTTATTGTCTTTGGTCCCTCTGCCCTCCTTTTTCTCTTTTCTTTCCCCTCACCCCTGAACCAGTTGAGGCAGATGGCTGCCCCTCCCTGATCAGGTCCTGCTGGAGGCCTTTTTTAAAAGGAGTTCTTTCTTCCCACCTTTGCCAAGTGCTTGCTCATAGGGAGTCATCAGATTGCTGGGGTTTTCTGTCTTACAATATAAAGAGCATTTAGGTGACTGTTGTTGTGAACTGGTGCTGTATTGATAAAACTGAACTGAACTTAATATTTGGGACTGTCTGGTATTTTAGTCTCTAATGTATCACAGCCAACAAGCTCATCATTTTTCTAAATTCTTAGCCTGCGAATTTGCCTAACTGCAACTCTGAATAAATACAGTGGAGTGTGCTACAGACATATCTCTCTATAACAAATGCTCAAGTAAAAGAGTAGCCATCTTACAATGTCTTTTTAGTTTTTTGTATTTGACTACTTGTGTTTCATTTGATTCATACTCATTTTCAGCAACCTTTACTGCTGTACATCAGTGGCACATTTATCATGTTATAATGTTAGGTGATTGTTGTAAAAAAGAAAACGCTTTTAAGCAGCTTCAAAATATTCTCTTGATCAAAGAAGGAATCGGATCATTCTCTTGCATCTGTGGGTTCAGTTGTAGTCTTAAAACAGCTCATTTGAGTATTGTTCTCCTAAAAAAGATAGGTATGTCCTTTCTGAAGCAATCCTCCATGGTAGGAGTGGCTTGTGTCCCCACCTGGAATGGAACCAGGGACCCTCAGCTTGTAAGGCAAATGTGTAAATCACCATACTACAGAGAGTAAATGGTATTAAAGATGCTTTGAGTACTCAGGTAGAATAGAAAAGTGCTGTTTAAGTACCAGTCTATTCACCATTCATTGCATGATACCCCTAAGAACCGGATGGTGGTTTGTGAAGGGGGTACTGCATGGAGAGCCCTCTCTTATCTATCTATCTATCTATCTGTCTATATGGGCATTTTGGCACAATAATCAAACCCACAGTGCTGATGCTACAGAGAAATGAAGCATCTAAATTTGTGGCTTTTTAGTGAGCACACAGGTTTTCAGATGTGCTAACATGATCAGTTAGATTTCTAATATGACAAAACTGCATCAGGCAGAGCATTGCACTGGGACACTAGAGTGATGGCTGCAAAGGGCCTCTGCACATCCTGTAGATATTTTGTGGCATCAAAGCTATACTTGCTAAAGGTCTAAAGTTGTCTTCATGATGAACTTGGACAAGAGCAAATCTGCTGGAGTCAAGTAAGTAAATAGTGGGGTTGACAGGAAGACATGAATGAAATATTAACCCATAAGAACCCAGACCCAAATTATTGGGGATATACAACAGACCAAGAGGCCCACACAGCTGTAAAAAATGTGAACTGTTTGTTACATACATGGCAACATGGGTTTTTATGGGTTAAGCATGAATAATGCTTTACACTGCGGGTCTTTCATGCACCACAACAGGGTTTCTGGTCTGTAAGAAGTAGAACAAACCGACATTAAAATGAATTGAATTGGCTGTAAATGCAAATACATATTTTTATAAGTAAAGATGACAGGAGAGCTGCTTGGTGGTGTAGTGGGACACACTGTTTGCCTATCGGGTGATTTACATTCTAACCATTGTCACTCCTTGCCTCTGACATTTCCAGAAACCTGCGTGAGTATGTTTTGTTTCTGCAGGATGTGCCGCAGCTGCGTCCCACGCCGATAAAACTTTTGTATTTCAGATGAGATGCAAAGTCACTTCCTTTACGGGCTCCTCGGACCGCTTCACTGCGACGATCCGCGCGAATTCAACCTGCCGTATAATCGAGCGCTTTCACAAGGAAATCCCCAGAAACATGCGATCGCCAATCAGTCATTGATAAAACCCCCCACTGATGAGCCCGATGGACGCAGGCTGGCACTTTGCTAAAGATTGCAGGTGAAGTTTGGCATGCTTTAAATCTGCAGCAACAGGAAACGAGACAAAGAATGGCTCTGGTACAGAACTGAAACCTGCGCCGATGAAGGTAAAGCTGCCTTTAGTTCGTAAATTCAACTCCATACGCAACACGTAGACGCTTTATTTACAGCAGGCTGGAGAAAGTCATCTCTTTTTGACATGGATGAAATTTAAAACATCCAACACGAGGCTTCAGCAAACACGAACGTTGGCACATGCCTCTGTATTGTGAGTAGATATTAATCTTTATAAATCATATGTATTCTGAACGCTTCACTACTCAGAGGTGTATTTACCTAAACTGCATTTGGTTAGGCTTATATATTAGTTAATTAGGATCTGTTATAAAGAAACTTGTTATTTTTTATCCTGTGAAGGTTTTAGTTTGAAAGGAATTTGATTTCTGGGCATTCTTTCATAGGCTTTAGATGCAATCTTGCATAATTTTCCACTGCCTATATGTTCATATGTTATTTTTTGTGTTTACTGTGTTGTATGCACTTTATCTGAACATTTGGCCTAGAATATGCCGTATCTTATTAATCTATATTTGTTTTATAGCCTATTGTGTCTCTTATTTTGTAATTTCTCCACTTGTCCTGAATATACTATAATTCATCTCAACTGTGTTCATGAATATGAGTCTATCCTTTATGTAAAAAAATCTTCTATGATCTTTTTAATGCATTTTTCACGGGGAGCCACTCATACATGTCTAAGAAATAATTAACAATTAGAAATTATATTCATTTAAAAAGCAGTTACAAAGAGTATGATAGTGCCAGTGGCTGCTAATTTAGATAAAATTAATCTTGTTTTAAACTGTAGTCTGTTGTTATCAGATGACTATTGATGAGGAAGCCTCTGTTATTATTGTTAGGAATAAATAGTTCATTTTTAATAATAAGGGGTACTGACTGAAACCTTGACTATAATGGTGTTTAGTGTAAAAGCAAACATTAAATACTGTACTGGTGCATTAACATTTCCTCTCTGTCTCTGTCCTTGCATTACGGCAGCTTCGACAGAGCCGTGTCCCCTGGCTGTCTGTGAACTGAGGTGATGGAGAGCTCATCCTCTACAGTGAGGCGGCGAGCCTGGATCAACAGCAGCCGTCAGTGGCTCACTCTGGAGGAACCTGAAGGACCTCTGTGTACCCTCCCATCTGCCTCTATAGCAGACGATGATGTATTTTCTGACGGTAAGCGCCAACTCTGTCTACATATCAAATCATTAAGTGAGTTTGGAGATACATATTAATGCAAATTTTTAAGGGAAGTAGCTGAATATTTTATGGACCATTTATGTCAGGGCTGTCATTTCTGATAAATGTCGTTACAAAAATTTAAAATTGTGGAAATGACCAACTGAATAACAAATGGCAAAGTAAAATAATGCAAAGCAGGATGTGCATGTTTGTTAAAAAGGGCATAACCATGTCAGATGTTTATTTACTGAAGATTACTCATAAACTTAAGTACGATTTCCACAGGATGCCTTACGGGAAAGATTGAGAACTGGCTTCTTGGTTGTGGGTAAGTCACTTTGAATTCCGACTTGTTTTTGTTGTAAGATGGTATTTTATCAGCACTGAAGGTCAAGTTGTCAGTCAATGGAAACTGTTCAACAAACAACAGCGCATACCAAGTGGAAACTCTCTGCAGTCAGGTGTTCCAGGAAGACGGTGCAGCAAGGCAGCCACAATATTGTTCTTCACCAAAAATGACTTTGATGATGAGTCTTTATTGCTCCATTGAAAAAAAATGCTTTATTTGAAAGTTTAAACCCACAAAACTGATGCTCTGAACTGACCTTTTGCGGATTTGTCAAATCCTGTTCGTCAGGATTTCCATCAGCCAGCTGTGAGCATCCCATAAGATGTCTGTTGTTAAATATGATTATATTGTCAGGATACATGCATATAGACATCTTTAGTCTTAAAAGTTTTTTTTATTAAACACACAGATACACTCACACACATATATGCACATAACTTCTGGCTTTTCACATTTCCTTTGGGGAAAGAAAATTCTATATCTATAAGGAGATACAAGTTCCTTTTTTTATGAATCTTCAGGAGGGAGATCAGCACACACAGACATTATTTAATGTTACGTCAGTTACTGAAAAGGAAGTTGTACTTGTGATGGTCAGCGAATTACTGTATAGGCTGTGTTCAAATGTAATGACTGTGAACACGGGGAACAAGTTCAGTAAAAGGAGTAAGGGTTGGTTAAGTGTTTTCTCAGAACTTAAAATGAAACTGACAGGATTGGTTTAAAGGTGTTGACATTGGTGTTATTAGTGCTATAAGCGGAAGTTTACAGACTTCAACAGTTTGTTGACTGTTGTTTAGGGAGCAGATCTGACAAGCTCAGATGCTGTCATATTCCAGATGATGCCATCTGTGCAAATGGAATTACTTACTTGAAAAAAGCACGACACTGATTGGATCTCAGTGTGTGTGTTTGTGTATTAAATAATAGGATATGTCTTACAGGTCAGATGCCTGCTCAGATAACAGTGGTCAGCTGAGTTTTGGTGAGTATAAGCGAAAGAAACCTTGTTATGAATAGCAGTGTTGTCATTTCTTGTAACTCATTGATGAAATCTTTGATGTTTAATTTAGTTTCATTTTGGGAAGGAAGCATTCAGATACTGATGATATGCAATCAAATGTCATTGGATTATTAGCAGTATTTTTCTGGTGTGTTTGGTCAAGGTGGAACTAATTTGATCAATTTAACGTTTAAATTAATTAATGAACCTCTACTAGTAATAACTAAAGCTGTCAAATAAATGCAATGGAGTAAAAAGCACTATTTCTTTTTGAAATGTAATAGGATACTATAGGTATTACATATCATAAAAAGGAAATAGTCAGTACAACTTCCTCATATTTTCTACATATGTACTAATTTGCATATAGTAAGTTCACGACATACTTAAATCTTTGACTTTATCCTTTCTTCAGAGTCTGTGCTTCAAGCCAGCAGCTTTGCTGATGACCTGAGTCTTGGAGCGGATGGTAAGTGCACACTGCAAATATACATACAATCACTCACACACCATCTTGTTTTTTGCTCCCCCATACGACATTTAGGAATTTCAGGAATTACATAGACTCTGCCTGCGGTTAGCTGTGTGTGTCAGCTCCCTAGTACAAAGTCTGTTTGATATGCTACGGAGCCCATGTGAAAATAGCATATAGATTTTCTGGATAAGTCACAGTGAGTGACTGGAGTTCATGTGTCCTGAGTCCTGCTTTCTCTTTCTTGTCAGTTCATTGCCTAAATCAGAGTAAGTCCATTAGTGAGAATGTCCCTAATGTACTGTATTTCAGAAAAAAGAAACTATGATCAGTGACCAGACATGATTCTCCAGATACTGTCCAGAGTTCATATATAAAAATAGATTAGCATTAATTGCCTGGAGACTTAGCTATAGCCACTACTATTTACACACTTTCCCAAAGCATAACCAAGACCCTAAGCAAACCTTAACCTTTAATCTTTACTTTAATGTTCCCACAGGCTGAGTAATATAGACTCACACTTGTAAAAGACTAACAATAAAAAAGAAAATGTATATTATAGGAAAAATGATTGTGCACTCTGATTTTTTTATTCTCTGCTTATGCTTACTTGAGTTTTGTTTGTATTAGTGGTGAGAAAGACACACAGACTGACCAGCTTACGACCAAGAACCATAATATGTCAATGAAAGAGCCAGTGTTGTGCAGTGTTGTACCTCTGCCATAAGGATATTTTTGAGAAGGGGTGGTGTAGGCTAGAAAGCTATTTTTTGTTAATTAATTATGTCATAGAAGGTTTCCCAATTTTTAAATGAAGTATAATATTCACACACATACAGATTATATACAAAAAAAACCCACCTGTTATACAGTCATGAGAAAAAGAAAGTTTTGCGGGATTCTGTTCAGTCCTGAGAAAAACTAGGTACACCCAATGATTCAATAGCTTTTAGAACCACCTTTAGCAGCAAAAAAAATTTAAGTAATCATTGTCTGTATAACTTTATCAGTCTCTCACATCATTGAGGAGAAATTATGGCCCAGCCTTCTTTACATCATTGTTTCAGTTCCTTGAAGTTTGTGGGCATTTTTCTATGCACAGCTCGCTTAAGGTCCTGCCACAGTGTTTCAATTAAAGTTTGGACTTTGACTGGACTATTACAACACCTTGCTTTCTTTCTTTATCAGCCATTCTGTTGTAGATTTGGTGGTGTGCTTGGGATCATTTTCCTGTTTTAAGACCCCGTTTCAGCTAAATTTCAGCTGTTGGACAGATGGCCTCATATTTGACTCTAGAATACTTTGGTATACATAGTAGTTCATTACAAATTCAATGACAGCAAGGTGCCCAGGGGCCGTGGCTGCAAAACAGGCTCAAATCATCATTCCTCCACCACTGTGCTTGACAGTTAGTATGTGGTGTTTGTGCTGACATGCTGTTTTTGGTTTTACCCAATTGTGGCACTGTGCATTATGGCCAGACATCTCCACTTTGGTCTCACACTAATCCATGCTGCCATGTTATTTTTAGAGACAAAAGGCTTTCTCCTGACAACCCTTCCTAACAAACCATATTTGTTCTGTCTTTTTCTAATTGTACTGGAATGAAATTTAACATTTAACTGAGGCCTGTAGAGTATGAGATATAGCACTTGGGGTTTTCCAATTTTTCTGAGCATTGCATGGTCTGACCTTGAGGTGAGTTAGCTGGGACATCCACTCCTGGAAAGATTGTGGCGTTGTGTTAACACACACCTGAATGCTCCAAACCAGCAAACTGCAAAAATGTGTGACTTTAGAGAGGTGGTTACACTGGCTGATGGTCAACTAATCAAGTGTATCTGATTAGCAACACTTGGCTTCCACTTATTCTCTTAATTCCTATGGGAGCAATAAGGGTTACTTAGTTGGACTCTATCCAGTCCTGTGAAAGCTTTCTTCTTCACATGACTATATGATTGCTATTGTAGGGGTTAAGTGAAAATATTTTCCAATTTAGCTGATAACTTTAGATTAAATTACTTAAATGTGCACCTATATGTGGTCCCAGGAAAAATTAGCATAGTAGTAAAGCCACAGGACTTCTTTTTAATTAAGTATAGTTCGGATTGAGTTTCTCCCAATTGAAAGTTTTATTTCAGTTATAATACCTCCTGATATTAAATAGAGAATTCAACAAAAATAAGTTACTAGCTTAAATATTGCTCAAATCTCATACTAAAATAATATATACTAACAAAACAAAGATACAGTGAGTAAGCCCAGAGGTTATTAATGGTATAAACTATCAAACAAAGAAACCCCACACTTCAGTAATTTGTATGGAGACAAGTCAGGTTTCATTTTACGAAGAGGTTTTGCCCAAGTGAGCTTACTTCCAGTATCTCCTGATGCTCCGTTTGCAGGAAGCGGCATACCAGATTAAGGAAGGTTAGAGTAGAAGGGGATTTTCTAAATGCATTACTGTAAAACTATATCTGTAAAATTACACAGTTTACACAGTCTGTTTTTCATAATAATGGAATGAATTTCATCCTTGAGCAACTCTGTAATGCTACTACATATGCAGGTGCATGTCATCTTCTTTAAGAATTCCTGACCACAAAGTGACAGAAAGTGCACACATGGAATTGTAGTGCTTTTAATTAAAAAGGTTTCTTTGTTCCAGCTTCTGTGGTACATGGTGGAGAAACTAAATCTGAGGCTAGGTGAGTATAACAGCTGTAAGCATATAGTTATTACAGTAACGAAAATAGGAAACAAGTAATTTGGAGAGAAATAGTAAATATGAGCATATAGCATAGATAAACACAGTGAAAGAACCTTTGCTGTGAAACTCTGTTTCATACACATGCACAGATAACCACAGGTAATATCCACACTGATATTTTCCATCTTTACACCTTTGTAGCCTGAGGCCTTGAAGAAACTTCAGCTGAAATTTAGATGAGGCTTGTTTACCACATGATTGTAGCTTAAATCAGCCATTTTATGGAGGGTCTTTTAATGTTATAATATTCTAAAGACGTGTCTTTCTAAATTTACAAAATCAGCACTAAAGAAACTTAAATTAATAACCGAATGTTGTTTACTTATTTTATCTAAATCTGTGCTGACCATGAAGCCCAGCACGGCAACCATCCATTAAACATCATAACAGGCTCACCAGCAGGTCAGTAACCAACTCTTCTGCAAATCATAATGAACAGATCGTGCATAAATGAAGGCTTATTATTAAAATGAATTTGGTACTGTGGGTAGTATGCAATATAACATTTTACATGTCTTGTGTAGTACTCCTCATCAGGCACTATGTTTGCCATCACTGAATTTGGGCCACAGCATAGCCTCTAGTTGCCTCTCTTCCTCCACCTGGAAAACTACATCATCGTGAGTCTTCAACACTTTTAAATTTATTTTTGTCCAAATTTTCCAAATCTGTTTTTTACCTGGATGCCACAGTATATTCCATTTCTATATTATTCACCATACTGGTTCCATCTTGAATGAATTTGTAAATATTTGATTTACAACTGTGCTGTATGTCCTTAAATACATTTTATCTTTCTTTTTCTCACACTAGTGTATCAGAGGTCCTCCAGTTGTGTTCAGAGGATGCAGAGGAGACTTTGTACGAGCTGGGTTTTGGCTGCGAAGAGCCACAGGTTACTGTACGCATCCCTCCTCGTTTCTTTACTTTTCCTTCTCAGGCTCAGGGCATCAACTTCCGCCTCTTCTTGGATTCACAGCTGCGGCGAATAAGAGAGGAGGACCCCAGCCTCTCTCTTGCTAGTACGACTATAAAGTTATTAAATCATTATCTTGCTTTCACATGTGATCTGTATATTATAATATTTGATGTGTGATAAGGGTAATTACATCCACTGACACAAGATGTATTCACACTTTCCACAGGTCGTTTCAGACAAGTGCAAGTGCTCACAGCAATGGCCAATGCTTTCTATTCCCTGTACTCCCATGTGTCCCGCACTCCTCTCCAGAAACTGTCCACACCCGAGTTTAGCTTCTCTTCTCCTGTGGAGAGGATCGAACGGTTCAGGAGCAGCATCCGCAGTGAGCCACGCTCTCCGGTGGAGAGGCTGAAGGACACAGTCAATAAGATGTGCCTCTACACAGGCTCTCCCCGGGGGTCAGACTCCACCTCTCCACAACCGTCACCCAGGAAAAGATCCAGCCTTCCAGAAGTTGTGGATATAGTGTGGAAAAACAAGATTGGAGCGACCAAAAAGCTGGATTTGGAGGAATGTGATAAGAGTCATTCAGCTGTTGATGGTGCAGATGTGCAGGAAACTCAGCAGACTGTGACAGACACAGACATTTTTGAGAACGGAAATAAAATCTGTCAAAATGAGACGCAGGACAATAAACAAACATATAATCCTGATCCTGGTGAAAATAGTGTCAAACTAGCAGAGTCTGAATGCTTCACTCAGAGTGTAAGAACATCTGTATTATCATCATTATCAGGAGAAACTGTGACAGAAGCACAACAGCAGTTGCTTTCATGTCAGCTAGAGTCAGACTCATGTTTGACACAAAGTGACAGAAGGACAGCCGAGCTAAAGCCTGTCGCAAAGGTTACATATGATTCAATCTGCCCCCAGATAGTGGAGAGTATACACCGGGCACCTTTCTGCTGTCAAAGCACACAGAGTCCAAAAAGTTTGTCAAGTTTGTCTTCTATCTCCTTTGAGACAGAAAGCACAGGTAGATTCCATTCTGGATCACATAAACCCAGTACACAAACTTCTGTCTCTGAGCCTGATGAGGAGTCATGCACAGACAATGTTGCGTCTTCAGATGAGGCCACACAGGAGGATGCATCTAGGTCACTTCCTGTTCTGGAGCCCAATGGAAGCTACACTCATTACTCCATCACTGTGACTGGCTGGGAAGGGGATGATGTGTCTTCCTGTTCGTCAAACACGCCAGATTCCAGTCATACTATGCATGTTTCCAACACCCACACACGTGAAAAGTCCTTTTATGAGACACAAAGACAGTACCTGAATCCTTTGACGCATCAGGGCCTGGGCCACTTCTCCAGTAACCTTCAGCAGGTTAATTCCTTTGAACTGGAAGAGGTACAGTAGTTTCACAACAGCACTGCATGTCTGAGATTAGAGACTGCATGATGCCAAAAAAGTAATATTAAATGTTGATTTTAAAAATAGTAGCATAATTTCATTAGTTTTGTGCAGCTTCTAATCATTGTGCTTCCACCTGGAAAGAGTTTAACAGTTGAACAATATTTGGTTGATTTTAGTAAACTACCTGGTATCTACCTGATATGAGAACCTGATTCAGTAATCATCCACCAAGCCAGGTTGAAATGCATGATAATCATGAAGCACAATAGACGAGGCATCCTCCATAAATGGGAGTTATGAAAATGTCATAAGTCAGCAAAAAACAGTAATCATATTATTTCTGCATAGCATTATGGAAAATAAAAATGAAAATATAGGAATGACCCATTCCCTCAACAGTAAATCCATCTTTATATAAATTGTTGCAAGATGTTCATACTAAAAATTACACACAAAAGTTAAATTTTTTTAATACAACATGATGTGTATGCGGTCCATACATTATTCTTTGTATTATGGTGTTTGAAAAAACACAGGAAAGGAGTGACTTCTCCTACTAAATCATATCCTAATGAGACATGCAGTCATAAAAAAGAAAGTTTTCACAGGACTCTATGCAGTCCTGTGAAAAACTAAGTACACCCCTACTCCTTCCATAGGATTTGAGAGGCTAAGTAGCAGCCAGGTGCTGCAAATCAAATGCATTTGAATAACTGATCATCAGCAAGTGTGACCACATCTATCAAAGCCAAAATTTTGTTAGTTTACTAGTCTGAAAGCTGTAGGTGTGCGCTAACACAATACCACCATCTTCACAGGAGTGGATGTCCCAGCAAATTAACCCAAGGTCAGACTGTGCAATGCTCAGAGAAACTGCAAAAATACCAAGAACTACATCTCAGACTCTACAGACCTCAGTTAGTATGTTAAATGTTCGTGACAGTACAATTAGAAAAAGACATAAATGTGGCTTGTTTGGAAGGATTGCCAGGAGAAAGGATCTTCTCTCTAGAAAAAGCAAGGCAGCATGACATAGGTTTGCAAAGTTGCATCTGAACAAACCACATAACTTTTGGAACAAATTTCCTTTAGACAAGTGAGACCAAAGTGGAGATGTAATTATATAATAATACACAGCACCATGTTTGCAAAAAAACAAACACAGCATATCAGCACAAAATGTGATAACTGCTAAGCTTGGTATTGGAGAGGTGATGATTTGAGCTTATTTTGCAGTCATTAGACCTGTGCACCTTACAGTCATCAAGCCGGCCATGAACTCCTCTGTATACCAAAGTATTCTCGAGTCAAATGTGAGACCAACTGCCCTACAACTAAATCTTGGATAAAAGAGGGCCATGCACCAGGACAATGACTCCAAGCACACCAAAAAATCTACAAAAGAATGGATGAAAAAGAAAAGAATCAAGGCGCTACAATGGCTCTGGCAAAGTCCTAACCTTAACCTGATTGAAATGCTGTGGTAGGTCCTTAAGTGAGCTGTGCATAAAAAAATACCCACAAACCTCAATGAACTAAAGCAATGGTGAAAAGGAGAGTGGGCCAAAATTCCTCCACAACAATATGAGAGACTGATAAAGTCATACATAAAACCATTGTTTCAGGTTGTTGCTGCTAAAAGTGTGTCCACAAGCTACTGAATCTTGGGGTGTACTTAGTTTTTTATGACTGCATAAAGTCCTGTGAAAACTTTATCTTGACTGTGCGGGTAAATACATTTGTTTTGCCTATATTACCCCAAAGCAATGCCTTTTTAAAATTTCTTTTAGCTTCTAACATAGTAAAATGTTGTGTGCTTACAGTTGTTTGTGCTGAAGAGTTTCTCATTCAGAAGGATTTTAAATTGTTATATTAATAAGACAAATACATTATATCATTTACCAGATGTCTCAAAAAGCCAAAGTAAACAAATTATATAAAAAAGCTCATATATTTTAAAGAGTGTATAATGATAAACCACTTTAGATTGTAAATGAGTGAACCTTTTTTG
This sequence comes from Etroplus canarensis, assembly GCA_015106775.1. Classification (NCBI taxonomy): domain Eukaryota; kingdom Metazoa; phylum Chordata; class Actinopteri; order Cichliformes; family Cichlidae; genus Etroplus; species Etroplus canarensis. The sequence goes on along the minus strand of VUQH01042941.1, from coordinate 2,629 downwards.
ATAAAGGAAATGTTAAGCTCTTGTTTTATATAATTGTTCATGAAATTCTTTCTTAATTATGCAAACGTTAAAACAGATATTCAGAATATAATATGGACTTCATCCCCTTTGTCTATTTTAGGTGCATAGTGCAGGAGAGGAAGATTTTGGACAGTCAGAAACTCCAAGAACAACTACTTCACCATTGTCAAAAGAACATCAACACAAAAGTACTGTGTGCTTGCATATGAGTGACTTTGCTTTTTTTATTAACATATTTTACAGGAACTACTCACAGTTTTAAAATAGCTGTTCGCTGTTAACAGTGACCATGAAATTGCTGACTGAAAAAATAAAAACTGTACAGTTAAAACAGTTACAATGTGTGAAGTGAAAGGGTGTTGCCTTATTACACTGTGCCAGTGATGTGTGCACAAAGCATCCAGTTATATTTCTTCCCTCTTGTTTCTCAAAGTAATATTTTACTCTGGACTCCATGCAGGTCTTATTTTGAGGTCACACATGACATGTGAGGAACAGCATAAGTCAAACAAGCTTAAGCAGAAAAAATATGTGTGAGCATGAAAATGAATTTATCACAGGAGCTCTTGGCAGATGTGTGCGCAAGTAGTTGTGCAGGTGTGTTTGTCTCAGGGAAAGTACTTTGTGTGCCTTTCTGTTACTATTCAGGTCAGTCTGCAGCTGCATTTGTGCTGTATTTTATATTGTATGGAGAACAAGTCTGACTGTGTTTCTGTCCTTGTGTAGGTGAAATGGTTCGGGGTGACAGTATGCAGTCCGATAGCAGCGGCTATGCAGATGAAGAACTCAGCCCCTTGTCAGACAGACATAGATGACAGAAATCCCACATATACAACATGTACAGCAGTGTTTGTCATCAGAGGATCTGAATTTGTAAATCTTTGGAAAATAATTTCAGTTAAGAGCTTTATGTAATTTTTTTATAGTTTTTCCAATTTAAACCAAAGCATTTTCTCCCCAGTCTTCATGTTTAAAGGAGTTTGTATTGTAAAAGAGTAAAATCAAAAGTCTTGATAAAACACAAAGTGACTCATATTTTAATGTAATGGCAATGTAGGAAAATAACACATTAATACAAACAGAAAAATACACTGAGTCAAAGAATTTCTTTGAAATTTAGTTTTTAATTTTTTGTACCACAGCAGGAGTCTTGCAAATTTGTCAGCATCAACATCAATTTTATGGTTCTAGCTAAATGAAACACCCTGAACTTGATGTCAGTTTGAATAAAATACAGAAATATGCTCACGCTGCATTGTGCAAGATATTTTCTTGACTAGTAAAAACTATCATTTTCCATACTTGTATTAAGTGACTTACAGTAGACATTTTGTAACTACAGTTGGGTAAGCTGTAGTGACGCAACAATCACAGACCAAGATCTAGAAAATCAAGCTACAACAGGAATCTTAGTCATAGTGACAAAAAAGGAAAATGCAGGGGTTTAAATGTCAAAAACACAGTATTAAGGATTGGAAGCATAAAAACATTTGTGGTACTATTTAAAAGTGGCAGCTTTGCCTGATCTGCGACGTCGAAAGGTTTTAGCGAGTTTAATCTTGACAAGAACAAATAACACTCTCTGGGCTACTTCCTTTTTCATATAAATTTGCAAAATTTCTAAATGTGAACATTGCAATCTAAAAGAGTAAGAAAAGAGGGTAACTCATACAAATAATTTATAATTGAATTCCCAAAATATTATACCCATTTTGACAGTGTTAAAAATATGAGCCCAAACAAACTGTTTTAATTTGGGAGTTTTAAATTAAAGTGCCCCCAATTTTCTTTTTGGGTTTTCATGTTGGTCTATCATTTAGCTTATCATGTATGTGAAATGTCTGGAATGTTGCAAAGTTTAGCCTCTATGCCAAAAGGAATTATTTTCCACAGGAAACACTGCTGCAGAGCAGCCAGAAACACCTTTACATCCAGGCTTTTCTTCCGTGGCTCATCTAGGTTATTGCCTAACACACTAATATACTGTATGCATAGGGGCCAGTTTGGCACATTTTCAAATAAAGAATGTGACGCTGCCTCTTCTAAATCCAGATGCAACCAGCTGCCTTGTAGTAGAGTAAACAGAAGTGTCTTTAAGCACTCCCTGCATCTGGGGAACTGAAGACTGTGATATACCGGCAATAGGAAACAAAATAGAAATATGAAAATTCCAGTACGTTTCATGTTACCATGTTAAGAACTTTTTATCTCCTAGTCTCAGATTATTTTTCTAGAAGTTGGCAAATGCTTGTGAGAAAAGCAATTTCCCCACACAATAATTGAATTCCCAATGAAACTGTTCTCAATTACCAATTTTTCCTCACAATGAAGCCTCTTTTCCCCAAACCTGCAGCTCTACACTTAAATCCTTGTTTAAACATCAACTCTACTCAAAAGTCATCATTCACATCAACCTGTGATCTGATCAGAAAGAAAGTTAGAAGATCACCTACCTAATCTGGCCAAACCTTAAGTTTTTGTCAGCAGTCAACTACTCTTAAGAGGGCTACATCATTATGTACCTAACCAAGGTGGCCTTCTGTTCACTTGGGACAACTGACCAGGTTTTGATGAGGGGAGTCTTTTCAGAGACAGAATGTAGAAATTC
>VUQH01042940.1:0-12256 GCA_015106775.1 Etroplus canarensis | reverse complement strand
ACCTCTGAGGAGACAGAGGACAGCGTGTGTTATAACTTCTTGGATTTCAGAAAAATAATTTCCCTGAAAATTATCTGACAATCTTACACAATACTTAAAAATTTAACCCCTGACAATTTATCTTCTGTTTGTACTCATTCACATTTTCTTCTCTCTCACCGTCACTGGGCACCCCCTGCAGTTCAATTGTGGTGGTGCGTGCTTTCTTCTTGGCTGGACCACCTTCAGATGATGGCTGCCGTTGTTTCTTATCACCACCAGCCAATGTGTCCTCTGGTGCAGTAGACTGGACCGAAGTATCAGGTGGGGGACCGAAGGGGTTTTCCTCTGGATCCTCAACCTCTGGGGCGATAGGCAAGTACAACAGTGCCTTGTGGTCTTCCAACTCTTCATCACTATGAGACACAAACACAGATCAGACTTTTCTCTTTATCCATCCATCCATCCATTTTCTTCTGCTAGCAAGGGGGCTCTAGCCTGTTCTAGCTGTCATAGGATGAGAGGCGGGGTACACCCAGGACAAGTTGTCTGGACTTGTCAGTCTGTCATACGGCTAATGCAGAAAGACAGACAACTATTCCTACCTATGGCCAACTTAAAATCACCACTTAACCTAAAATGCATGTCTTTGGACTGCAGGAGGAAGCCGGAGTACCCAGAGAGAATCCACACAGACATGGTGAGAACATGCAAACTCCACAAAGAAATGGCCCAACCCGGAGCAGATTTAAATTTATAAGAATAATCATCTTCACCTCCACTGTTGGCAGAAGTGTTAGAGGGCTCACAGCATAATGGAGAGTGTATAAGAGGCTGATGTATTAGACATAAGTAATATCTCTTTGACATTACAGATGTCTAAAAAATTTACAAAGACACCAAAAATAATGAAGCTAGTCCTCTTGGTTTCAAATCTGAAGCAATGATGACTAAACCAGTTTTGACTTTATGTTTAAAACATCAAAAAAACCCTTACAACTGAAAGTTTCTGATGTTTTAAGCATGAGATCAGGGTAGCCTGGAAGATTCAGAATGCTTGTCAGATAAGACAGGAAACACCCTAACAGTGTAGCAAAGTCCTCTAGATCATTCTCGCTTGAATTCAGCTCAGTTTCATTAATACAGTCCTAATTTACAAGAGTCATCCCAAGGTGCTTTATACTGTAAGGTAGGGATCCCACAATATTAGAGAGAAACCCCCAACAATCAGATGACCCCCCCATAGGCAAGTACTTGGTGACAGTGGGGATGAAGTACACTTTGATAATAGAATAATACAAAAGAATACAATTTCAATTTTAGATTTAAGATATGATGGGGTCATTCAGGATTTTTATATTTGAAGAGGAGAGACAAAAAAAGAGAAGCTAATATGGGAGTCCCTGTTAGTAGTCTCACCTGCTGCAAAAAGCAACTATGGGATCCACCGTGGTCACATCCACCTCTTCATCTTCTGCAGCATCTGCACCTGTAACAAGCACATAAGTTCATCTGTGAGACATGAGCAAAAGCTGTGAAACCATTACAATCAGTAGAGCTGAGAAAAGGCAATGGTCAACATTCAGTGAACAGCTGGTTTAATGTAAATGTATGTGAAAGTTTAGCACATGCAAAATTAATATGATTTAAAGAGGGAATACAGAAGACATCCAAGTATTTCACTAGAAGTTAGTTAAACTGTTTTGGATTGTATAGCACTGTACATTTTTGCATTATGCTTTGTGTCACGATGGAATATTTAATACTGTGGTTCTACCTACCTCTGTTGTTGCTAAGGCACATTGTGCTTTAATGTGGGGGGAGCAAAAACATTCTGAAACAATTTTAATCTAATTTATTTTCTGCTTTTTCACCTAAATCTGTCATTTATTAGATTTTTTCCCAGCTGCAAATACCTCCTTAGCTTTATTTTTGCCGTAAAATATAGCATGTTTAGCTCATAAGCCTTGTCACGTTTCCAGCGAGATTCCACAGGATATTAAACACACACTAATAATCAGTATTTAACATAAAACAGGAACAAATCTTAAGTATTCATCTGTGGGACCAGACTCTATAAATAAAGAACACACAACTGGAAAGGCCTGAACTACACAATAGTGTGGTTTGACAATAGGTTGGCACACAAACACTGATCAGTGAGAATTACTACACAAAACCTCTAAAACCATAGTCATAATCGTATAAATTAAAATCGCCAAAGGCCATACGCAAGCTACAAAATAATAGATGTCTGTTGCCTACCTGTCTGCTCAGGTTCGCTTTTGTCTTCATCCTCAATGTCGAATTCAGACTCTCGCTCCTCATACTCCACGTTCTCATCCAGCTCTTTGAAGTCTGGAGCAAAAGCACTCCAGTTTTCCTGCAGGCAGACCAAACATTCACACAATGATACCAACTTACATCAACTCAACTGGCTGATAACTCACAGTGCTTCATTAAAACCCAGATCTGCAACTTGTTTACCATCATATGGACCACGGTAGAGATGTCACCAAAACCAATATTTTCGAAACCAAAATTCAGAATATGAAACTGTATTTTTTAATTATCAGTAAGTGTATGTACCAAGGTTGCAATTCTTTTGTCACTGAAGGGGGCAGCTTAAGGCTACAAGTGTTCCAGTCTATCCTTGCATGCAGATAATGGATTCCCATAAACACAGGAAGAAGAATAGTGTCCCCTGTAGCATAGTGGCTTTCGCATTTGCTTTACAAGCAAAAGGTCCCTGGTTCGATTCCAGGTGGGGACACAAGGCCCTATCACCACAGAGGTTTGCATCAGGAAGGGCATCTGGCGTAAAACCTCTGCCAAATTTACCAATGTGGATTAATCCACCGCTCCCTTGGTGGAGAATACAAAGGAGCAGCCGAAAGGTACAGAATATGGGAGTATCGCAGCTGCCATGATAGCTCCACCCAGCTTGTTAATAAGAAAGGCAGTTGGGTACTGGAAGCACTTTGAAGTCAAGGTGGACGATCAAGGAGTGATAACTGATTCACAATAGGCAATATGCAAATGAAGGAAATACGTCCAATTCAGTGACACTCCTAAAAGAGACTGGCATCCAGATCTGTTCAAAGAATTCAAGATTTCAGTTCATATTAGCAACATCTGAAGTGTTACTCTACTTACGTTATCATGAAATACACATTACCTAGTACTGTGTTCTCGGTATTTGTGTTGCTTTTAATTTACAAATAAGCAATTTTTGTAATGTTCAGATTAAGGTGTTTATGTTTCAGTACATCGAAAAATCTTTTATATTGTTTTTTAAAACTGTGGTATTCAATTTGGTATTGAAAATCATGCAGTTGGTACCGATATCAGTACCGACTGCTAAATTTCTGGTATCATGACTTTCCTAGACCATGGATTGAAACATTTTAAACTAAGTATAACAAGCCGTTAAACATTAAAGCCGGATATTCATGCACATCCAGCTTTAAGGAACACTGTCCACTTACAACTTGGTTCTGAGCCCAGATGGACACCACTCCACTGGAGATGGAGGCAATGATGGGACGGACAGGATGCCACTGGAAAGAAGTCAAATGTGAAATCTGTTAAATAAGCTAAAACAAAGCTAAACAATTCAGCACCTCAACATAACTGAAAACACACTGCCATCAGAGTGTTTTTATCTGTATGCAGTTTACTGCTGAGCCAGAACTCGTACAGCGACATCCAGGAGCAGCTCTCCTCTGGTTCCATGCAGAATCTTCACCAGGTTGCCAATGCTTTTCTCCCAGATATAGAGGGCGTGCTGCCTGGCTGAACCCGCCACAATGTACTCGCCATCGCCGGAGAAACAACAGCGCTTCCACGGAGTCCTGAAAACAGGAAACACTGACTGAGGACATGAACAAATGAAGACAAATGCAGTGCTACAAAATGCAACACCAACACTGAAAATCTGATTTTAAGGTAATTAAATTCCCAACAAAATTTGGAAGAGGTTTCTTCTTTTCAGAGCAATTTTCACTAAGTCTAAACTCTATAATTTTATGCATTCTTCACGCATGTCATATCAATCATTGCAATCCCTTCTCATTCATTCACACCTTAAACTGCCAAAAGCAATAACATTTAAACCAAACCATGAGATCAAACAGCATCTGTACCAACGTACCTGTTGACCAGGTCCTGAAGTTTTTGCATGGGTTCAGGCTCACCGTCCCTGCCACAGGTCAGGATCTCTCTGCCATCATACACCCTGATGATCCGGTCTGCTGTGTTTATTAGGAAGCAACTACACAACAAAAAGGACAAGTGGACAAAAAGGATGTACAGTAAGAGAGAGAAATGCTCAGCTTTCATAAGAGAGACTTCTAAATTGGCTTCTTTTGCATTCTTTTATGGCTCCTGCATACATTCTCTAATATGGATCACAGAAGACAGAAAACCAAAAATTAACTAGAGCAAATGGTCTAGACTGTGCATTTCAGATTGTATTCATCAGTCCAGGTAAGATACTGAAAGCTCTCCATCTGCCACTCACCTCCCTTTCCGTGCAAATTCAATGGACTTGATAGCTGTTGTGTTGCTGGTGCCAGTTGTTACTCTGAAAGAAGCCACCAGTTCCTGAGTGTTTGTGTTCAGCACCAGGATCTGCAACAGCAGACAGAGGGAGGCACAGAAGTGAAGGAAATCATCAGAACCACCGGATGTCATTTATAATATATGACAACTGCTTTGAGTGTAAATCAAAAGGGGAAAACTTGCAAACAGCTGGGTATTCATAGGTTATTATACATTATGTACACAGTGGCTAAAGTCTAAGTTAACAAGAGGCTGACCTTTCCTTTGGCATTGCCAGTGTAGATGTACTCGCCTCGCCTGTCAAAGGCTGCCACCACATTCAGGTCTGAGTCATCATCCACAGGCAGGACAACATGTTTGGAGTCTGACAGTGTCAGCAGGACTGGGGCTGATTTCATAGGACACACCAGCACCTTGTCCCTAAAACACGCACATAATTTCTTGTTAGCATAACATAAAGCAGTGAATTACCTGACAAAGATACGAGACATCACTGCTGTTAAAATGTGACCCACAGCTGAACCCCAGACCACAGCTGGGTCACTTACATGTCTCTGGGGTGGTACTGAAGCTTCAGGATTGGTGAGGGGAAGCGGAACCTCTGGTCACAGTCTCCAGTGAGGACATCCCACTGAGAGACGATGTTATCTGTGGAAGCGCTCACCAGCTTGTGGCCGTCTCGACTCCAGCTGCACACATGTACACAAATTTACAGCATTCTGTATCAATCACTAAAAAATATCTGAGGGAAAATATCTAATTCCAAATGTCAGAAATTACAACTGTTAGCCTGCATTTATAGGGATTTCCTCAGACAACAACACAAACATAAAATAATGACACAACCACAGCAGTCAGGATGCTTGCCTTATTGATAGTTAGTATTTATGAACCACAGCAGAAGTACTTTTTCTAAACTCTAGCATTACTAATCTGTCAATTTGACTGTCTTAAAAACAGCAAACGTGAAGACAAAGCGCAAAAGGGGTCTGGCCAGATGTTTGACAAGATCTGGCCAGGCCATGCCATGTCTGTCCCATTCCTCAGTCTCCCAAAGAAGGTCAATGCCAAGCTCTGTATTAATATAGTAAATTTAAATCATATCAATCCTTTTTATGCAATTATAATAATGTTTGGCACACCTGGACTTTTCTCAGCACACCATTTAGGTCCTTTTGGTTTAGATGCACATGTTTTGTTTTTTTAAAAACATCCCAAATTTCAGATATGTGTAAAGTGTTTTGAACTGGCAGAAGGTCAGTGAGCCAGTCAGTAGGGAAACACCACAGGAACCACCGGGACTAGTTAGTTAGCAGCTATTGAACTTTCAACATAAGAATAAAGGGAAAATAACAGATGTTAAAATGAGTCTTCAACTATACCTGGGCAGTCCACCTAAGTCAAGTGTCTGTGTGCAAAACGTGAACCTGATGCGTGATTTTCGCATTTTCCTTGAATAAAAATACTTCCGTGTGAGAAAACCACAAGTTGGAGCATAAAAACTGAACGACTTCCTGGAGGAAGACCCCCAGTTCCCTCACTGAATCCCCCAAATGGTCAAACAAAACCTACACCTATTGTCTCACCATAGGGAGCAGACTGGGTGGATGTGTGCACTGATAATTTTGGCAATTCCCCGAGTGAGGAAGTCCCAGATGACGATGCGGCCATCGTTGCAGCCCACAGCCAGCAGGGTTCCCCAGCGGTTGAAGGTGCAGGTGAGGGCCATGCTGATACAGTCCAGAGTGCCATCTGCCTCCTAACAGCAAAAACAGACACGAACAAAACCACAGAATTTCAAGACCAGACATAATGGATTAACATGCAGTGTGGCTACATGCATTGAAGTTTTATGGGAGGATTTTCAGAGTACAAAAAAATAAGCTTATGTGTGCATTAAAAACTGTGTGCTTACCTCTGGATAGTTCTGCCCGAATGATTCTGGAAGAAGAGTGAAATAAGAGAGATTTATAGCAGTAAAGTGACAACTGAATCAGAAACTTTCACTAGTTATGGTAACACAGCACAGATAATATGTTGCTGAAAAACAATCAATCCCTCAAAGTAAATTCAAACATTTACAAAAGCAAAAAGGATTACTAAAAAGAGACTAAAGCCTGGCATAAAATTTGATCAAAAATTCACAAAAAAGGCAAGAAATTATCTCAGCCTAACATTCCCTACTTGTTCACTGCTTACAGACTAAAACAGTTCCTAGAGTAGAGGTGACATTAGTGCTTACATTGAGCAGCCTTTGAACCCTTCACAACTTGTTTTCAGATTTTCAAAAACTTACTGCTTGGCTAATAGCTGACAACAAGGCCAATACATCAGTACATCTCTAAAAATGTTTAGTCTATTTATGATTTTTTTTACGGCACTTTCACTTTTTTCTCTCTCTCATCAAGTCAAACCCCAAAAACATTAGACTAGATTAACACGGACATTTTGAAGACCGCTTAAAACCCTACTCAGATCAGAAAAACCATAACAAGTCCCCAAACCACATTTCCAGAGAAGTTGGGATAGTTTCCAAAATGTCAAAAAGCAAAAATCTGTGATATTTTAATACACATGAACCTTATGAACAGACAAAAGTAAAAAGAAAAGGTTTTCAATTATTTGACAGACCAGCATACTTAAATTTGGATTTCGATTGCAACACACTCAACAAAATTTTGGACAGAGTTAAAGTAAGAATAAAAATTGCACAGACTTTTCAAGTAACACTGGTTTGGAAGACTCCGCATTACGTAGACTAACTGGGAGCAGGTGAGGTATTGTGATTTTGTGTGAAAGTAACATTTAGCAAGAAATGATGGATTGTTGCTCACCCCTTTGTGCCAAAATTTGTTAAAGAACTGTTAGTTAGTTCAAAAGTAACATTTCTCAACACGATACAGTGGAGAATTTAGGTATTTCAGCATCTAAAATACATTACACTGTGAAAAGATTCAGAGATTTCAAAGGCAAGTTTTGACAGCTTCTTTTCATGTACACTGCATCATACCAAGAGGAAAACAAAAATTTAACTCATAGTAATAAACGTAGACCTGCCAAACTCGGATTCCCTCATTAGATAAACCATAGGGGCAGTTAAAAATTTAGACATTATCATATTTTCTAGAAAGACAAATGACAAATATTTTACAGCTTTGTCTCCATACCTATCTTCAAAAGCCAAGCATAAATCAAAAACCACGTGGTACAAGATTAAAATTAAACCTCTGATGACCGTTTTAACGCTGTATATATGTTTGCAAAACACTGACATTTATGTTAATATTTATTCTAGCTCAGAGGTTGGCAACTGTTTCTATCAAAAGAGCCATTTTTTAAGCAATTCTAGACCCAAAAAAGCCTGTATGGAGCCGCAAAACATATGAGCCTTATGATAAGATATTCTTTTAATATTCCCACAGTGGGGAAATTTCAGCCCACTTGTTTGATCTATTTGTTATATGTCCATTGTGTAAAAGTTAATCTCTTACCTGCTGTATCAGAAGAATTTCCCAGCTTTGGGAAAAAGAAAGTATATCTTCTCTTAGTGACTGTGACACAGTCTATTAAATATAAATGATCCTCTCAGCTTTACTAATAGGTGTAATTAAGATCTTTTACCACATTTGACTATTCTTTAGTACTTTAACTTTGCATTTTGCTTCCAACTATGTTTTTGTTGAATTTATAGAATCACATAACTATAATAACCAAAACAGTTTACTTAATATTTACTTATATTACCAACAAAAACTTGAACAATTGTGAAAGGGGAAAAAAATATTTCTTAGCATGTACAGGCCTACTCTGAAAGAGAACGGCCACTTTGAATCCTACCAGAGTTTGTGCAGATGAATCAAATTAAAAGGAGCCTATTTTGATAATACATTTAAAAAAGCAACAACTTCAATATCCTCCTGACTACCAGTAGTTCAAATTTGTCCTCTGTAGAGGACATTTGTAAACCTGAATATCTCCCATCTACTGCACACTACTGAATTAACTCCTTTCGTCATCTACAGAGGACATTTAGGGCTTTTCAATGATACCTCATGTGAAAGGGTACCTTTCGCTTTCTCATTAAAGAAAATGGCGTCCATCAGTGCAAGCGCATTTTATGGGAAGAAGAAAAGTAAGTGCATAATACTTATTATTGAGCAACACATGTTATCTTAAAAATAAGATAACATGTGTTAGATAACATGTGATAACATGTTAGATAACAAGATAACATGTGTAATAACAAATCTTAAAATAAAATTAAAAAATTTAAAAAAAAAGTTTGCAGTATTCTTATTACCTTAGGAAGATTGGGAGATTTAAAAATAATTGGGATTGGACAATATTTTTATTTCTTGGTAGTCAGGATGATATAGTAAAAGTAAATGAAAAATATATCTTTTTCTTTTGGCCACTCCCATTAGAGGTCGCCACAGCAGATCATCTGCCTCCATCTCACCATATCCCCTGCATCCTCTTCCCTCACACCAACCCTCTGCATGTCCTCCTTCACTACATCCATGAATCCCGGTGGGGAAATTGCTCTCCTCTTCCTGCCTGGCAGCTCCATCTTTTGTCCAAGACATCCACTGTCCCTCCTCTGACCATGTCCAAACCATCTCAGCCTTGCCTCCAAACCTCTCAACATGAGCTGTCCCTCTGATGGACTCATTTCTAATCCTGTCCTATCCTGGTCACTCCCAGAGAAAATCTCAACATTTTCAACTCTGCCACCACCAGCACTGCTTCCTGTCTTTTATCAGTGCCACCCACTCCAAACCATGCATCACAGCAGGTCTCACCACCACCTTGTAAACCTTCCCTTTCACTCTTGCTGCTATCCTATCACAGAGCACCCCTGCTCCACCCTGCCTGCACTCTCTTCTTCACCTCAAAAGTAAATGAAAAAACATGAACAACTTCATTTCATTTTACCTAAATTACTTGCAGCAGATCGAGCATACCAATAAGACAACTGCGGTGGCAGTGACGGTAGTAAAAAAAAAAAAAATCGTGCTCTGTTATATTTTCTATTTTTTCCTCCACAGCTTATGGAGAACACAAGAATAAGCTTTTATGTGTTTACAACCATGTTAGCCACGGCTATTAAGGTTCAGCAAAACTAAGATGATAAATTTCACATTCATTCAGTTTTCTATCCAAAACCTTTAGAGAGTCACCGCAGACGGTCAAAAGAGCCGCAGGGTCGAGACCCCTATTCTAAGCAAATATATGTTTATCTTTTATACTGACAGTTAGTAGGTGGGGTGTTCATGCAATATACCAGCTGTGTAAATGTTTTTATGTCCACAGGCCTTTAAACAAAAACAGCTGGTGTTTAGTACGCTTGGTGTTGTTTCTACATGAACAAACTGTCGGTAACACAAAGCGCAGCGCTATGAACGCAGAAATAAAGGAGAGTTTAATTCAAACTCAGCACAGGGGCCAACAACAGCCACTTGCTGCTTCTACCCGTTCCAGCTGTTTACCTACAAACATCCATAAGAGCACACCTGAGGAGATATTATGATGTTTTCCCAGCAGTGTGACTCTAATTATTTATTCAGTGCCGTTAACATGTTAGGCTAACTTACGATGCTATACATAACAAAGCGTCCGCCCCGCTCAAACAATACCGCGTTCAGAAAACAAATATCCATTTTTAATTTATTACCGAGCAGTTCCAGATTCATTGCTGGACGACTGAAGGCCCAAAGTCTCTAAACAGGTCGATTTCTCACACTTTTATTTCTCCGTTTGCTCGTATTGACTTCTGCTGGCGCCGAGCCTCCGCCGCGGACCCCAAACAATGAGACCTAAGATGTGCCTGAACAAAATACGGACGATTTACAGCAGACACTAAAGTTTGCTACCGCCACCTCCTGGCCGGAGTGATGGAGCAAGACTCCAAAATGTAAGCCTACGGCTAGGGCGGCCAGATGTCCCTCTTTATGTGGGACAACCCTCGTGCCCCTGTCCCACATTTTGCCTGACTCTGCAGGACACTTTCTGTCCGGGTTTAACCTGATGCTTGTAAAGAAACCAGGGCAAGGTTATTACAGTTAACTAAAACTAAACTAAAAAATAAAACTAAATCAACAAATATTTTTAGTTAACTGAAATAAAAATACAACTAGAATTTTGGTAAAAATCTAAACTAACTAGACTTAAATAAAAATATACAGGAAATGTCCTTAGTTCTTGTCTTTGTCAGCTGGGTTAAATTTGACCAGTCAGTCTGTCTGATGAGGCTTTGGTGCATCTGTTTATTGAGACTCAGTTCAATTCAATTCAAAAAACTTTATTTGTCCCCAGAGGGCAATTAAAAGGCATGTTGGAGCAGCATTTTTAAACAAACTGAAAACTGAACATCATACAAACTGTCACACATAAACACCATACAGAATAGGAAATAAAATAGGATAAAATAAGATATAATAAATAAAATAAAATAGAAATAACACTTCTACTAATAATAATATATACGTAAGGGCGATAGCTGTATGAATAAAGTGCAGACAGATGAGTGCAAATGGGAATTATGTAATATATATATGTATAGGAGTTGGAATTGTGGCAGGATTGAAGGGAAAGTGTGTGTGTGTGTGTGTGTGTGTGTGTGTGTGTGTGTGTGATGTGAGGGAAAGTGTGTTATGGTGGTTGTGTTAAAGTTTGGGAGTTGAGGAGCAGGACAGCTTAGTGAACAAAAGTGTCCCTCCTCCTCTGAGTCCTGCAGTTGGGGCAGCGGAGGCTCCGTCCTGATGGGAGCCACTCGAAGGCTGGGTGCAGAGTGTGAAGGGTCACTGATGATCCTGCCTGCTAACCTGCATGTCTGCTGCGCGTATGTGTGTGAGAGTTCTGACAGGCAGTCCAATGAGGCTATGCTCTGTAGGCTGTTTTTTTTCTGGAGGTTTAAGAAGTGGAACCAGCATGTGATAGAAAAAGTGATGACACGCTCTATGAAGGACTGGTAGAATATCATGAGGATGTTTTTGCTGACTCCAAAGGAATTGAGTTTCCTCAGGAGATACTTCTGCTGCTGGCACTTCCTGAGAACCTCCTCACTGTTTGAGGAGAATCTCAACAAGTGGTCAAAGATGGTCCCGAGATATTTGTACTCCTCAACCTGCTCCACTGGCTCCCTCTGCTTGTTGGAGAAGGTCACCACCCTCTCTTTAGTCTTGCTGATGTTCAGTTCCAGGCGAGAGCTGTCACACCACTCTACAAAATCCTGCAGAAGTTGTCCGTGGTGCTGTGAGGCTCAACAGCAGAACTGTGTCACCAGCACATTTGAACAGGTGACAGTTGGGCTGTGTGGATCTGCAGTCATCGATGCACAGGATGAACACCATTCCAACTGTGAAGTACGGGGGTGGCAGCATCATGTTGTGGGGCTGTTTTGCTGCAGGAGGAACTGGTGCACTTCATAAAATAGATGACATCACGAAGAAAGAATTTCTTCCTCTTCTTTCGGCTGCTCCTGTTAGGGGTCGCCACAGCGGATCATCTGCCTCCATCTCACTCTATCCCTTGCATCCTCTTCCCTCACACCAACCCTCTGCATGTCCTCCTTCATTACATCCATGAATCTTCTCTGTGGTCTTCCTCTTCTCCCCCTGCCTGGCAGCTCCATCTTCAACATCCTTTGTCCAATATGTCCACTATCCCTCCTCTGAACATGTCCAAAGTACTTTTAATAAATCCATTTGGGTGA
>VUQH01042939.1:23243-33292 GCA_015106775.1 Etroplus canarensis | reverse complement strand
TAGTGTACACCGCTTCTTGTGTTATGACAGCTGGAATGGGCTCCAGCAGCCCTAACACTGAATTAGATAAGTGGTAGAAGATGGATGGATGGATGGATGGATGGAAAGTCATCTTCAGGGACATGAAATAATGTGGGGAAATACGTGTTTAGCAACATGAAAAATAGTCAAATTTGTGTCTAGGGAGTTAACAGATTTACTTCATGACTATTTCACAAACTGCTGTGAGACCAGGTTGCATGTGTAGACAATGTAATGGAATTTCCGTGGAGACTTGCTTTTTTTATCAACTATTTGAACAAATCTAAAATCAGCAATTTCTCTCCAAACATGTCACAACGTTGTCTGAAATGCTTTAACAATCATTGCATGGATTGCCATGAAATTGCAAACGTACTTGTTGAACCACTGAGTGTTTTTTTAATCTACTAACTTCCCACCTCTGTGCACTGTCATAGGAAATGTTATGTAAGGGGCTGTGGCTTTCACTTGCACATTTCACAAAGATGTTCTTGCTGTCACTTCATCCACATGTACTCTATACGTTTTAATGGAACAAATCTCGGCACGCCCTACTTGAAATATGATTTATTCTTAGGAAAAGGAGAAAATCAGTATGAATCTGAGAGAATGTTGGTATGTAAAAAAGTATGTTTAAGGATAACATCCCTGTTTTTGGAGTGCAACAAACGCCAAAAATGAATACCACAGTAAGTGAATACAGCTATAAGATGATACAGTGTGAGAAAATATTCATTATATGTTGTTCATGGATGTATTTATTACACATTGCAGCACACATTAGCTGCCAATAACTGAAAGTGAGCATTTCTCACATTGGCTTATGCACATCCAGTTTAATATAACTTCACTTGTCCTGTTCACATGTTGAACTTGAGGAGTTTTATCACCCAGGAACTGGAGGTTATAAAATATGTATACCTTTGCCAGGTGACAGCCAAGTTTAAATGGCCTCTCGGTAGTTATCAAAGCTGGAACACTGAATACGGATTAAAGCCTTAGATAACTGTTGCTTGAATAACAAAAAGAAATACAGCACTTATTCTCCAGAGTGAAATGTAAGACATTTGTCAAAGAAAAAGGCTGACCATGTGGCTTCTGTCTTATTTTTAGGATAAGAAGAAGTAACTGAAACTGGATGTTACTTTAGTTAATATTCTGTCACAGTGTCTGTGCTCATTGTTATTTTCCAAAGAACCAATACTGAAAGTATGACTAGAAGCGGCTGTTTGTCAGCATGACTCATATTCATTTCTCTGCTTGCAGACAGAAGAAGACTACATCCCTTATCCCAGCGTTCATGAGGTACAGACAACATAGCTTCCACACAAATAATTCACACACTATATATTTTAAAGAGGTCATGCTACAAGTTCAAACAGGTAAAAAAAAAACAAAACACTGAAGCACTGGAACCAATGCAGTGCTTGATGACAAACACTGTACATTATACTGTAACTTATTTTTCTTTATCATCATTATTGCCACAACTGTCAGGTTCTGGGTCGAAGCAGTCCATTTCCTCTCATACTGCTACCACAGTTTGGAGGCTACTGGATCGAGGGGACCAATCATGAACCTAAAGACCCACCGGAAGCAGATCAACCTCCCTGTCCTACCTCCCACATTAAACTGGAGACAAACAGCACTGCAAAGATCTACAGGAAACATTTCATGGGCAAGGTAAAAATGGGAAAGGGAGTCTGGTTTTATGTGTGGCAAAATCTAGTCTTTATTTTTCTTTTTTAAGGCTTAATCTTTCATATTTTTTCCTTCTGATGTGTTGAGGAAGGACCATCTGGCAATTAACCCATTATAAAACCAGACCAGAAAAACTTTTAAAACATTTAAGTCTAACACTGAATCAAAATGCAATGAAAGCAAAGACTAAACAACTGAGGATTTGAGTGGGTTCATTTGTAATCATCAATCACCTTTCCAGCTACATTTTACAGGCACGTAGAGTATATCAGTTGATACAGAGACTGAAAAACTTTACATTTGTAAACAAGACAATAATATTATTCGCATTTTCTTCCAGAGAGACAACATGTCACCATATGCTGTGAAGTGAACTGGCTGTTTTAAACGCAGTGCATCTATTATATAACTGAACACACTGGCATTCAAACATAAGATTTTGCAAATGTTGGCACAGTGTACCTGGATGAATATCCATCATTGCATTAAAATTTAATGTGCCTATCTTCCCCTAGGAACACTTTAATTACTACACCATGGATGCTGCCCTGGGCCACTTGGTCTTTTCAATGAAGTACGATGTCATTGGGGATCAGGAGCATCTGCGTTTGATGCTTCGGTACAATTTCCTATTATTTTTATCACCGACTTGTTTCATGATTATTTTTTCTTGCACGTTCCTTCATAATCACAGCCCTCTACTTTGAACCTCTTCCATTGTGTCTTTTTATGTTTATCTTTTTTCTTTCCTTCCCTATCTGTGGCCTTTTCTTATACTGAAGCAGCAACAACTCTGGTGTTAAATATCCATGCAGTGCATTGATTTTTTTTGAATGGGTCTCCAGAATAGACCTATTCATTATAGAGTATTTTTACATGTCTCACTGGATTTTCTTTTTTTTATAGAATAACATTAAATCAAGCAAAAATGTCACAGAGCAAGATAATCATTCTCACTTCCCCCAGTAGATCTCACAGGCTTCCTCAGTTATAAATTTCAAAATATATTTTCCAGCTTGATTGCTGATAATAATGAGCACTGAGTTTAGAAGTGCAGCAAACACTTCTGCTGACCATTTATATACTGAGAATTGTGTTTATAGCCTAAATAAAAAAGGTGGTATGACGTAAATGCCAAAGCCTCTCTGTACAAATGCTGACTTAAAAACTGCCACAAAGTAGGCTACTCAGCAATCAGCACACTATTCATCCATGTTGTACAGTACATGTGTAATGCCTCCCACCTACAATCACCCAAACTCATGCTCATTCACTGAACTCCTCCTCAGCTTCGCATTCTGCTTGAGACTGACAAGGAGGTGCGAAGCAGAACTCAGTGCACCAACCTCTGAATTAATTTTAGCACCTGAGAGACTCCCCTTGACTTTAAGAGCTGTGTTTCCTCTTTGTTAATGGAGCCTCAGAGTGGATGAGTGTGCAGTGAGGTAACAGCCACTCTGCCCACAACAGTTTTTGCATAGTGATGTTTCTCAGTGGGTGGGCACCACCCACAGTAGCGTAGTCATAGGCAGTGACGCATAGTTATATTTAAAGCACCTGTATGATCTACATGATAAGCCCTAATCTCTTTTTTATTGTATTGGAAATGCCCCTGCACACAGCAAAAAACACATAATTTTATACCATAAGAAATAGAAATTGTTAAGAGATCCTACCACCCCTCTTTTTGCATTTACATCCGGCTTTTTATTGTCATGTACAATGTGACTATCAATGCAGTTTTTTGTTACTTTGTGCAGCCACAGTTTTTTAATTAACTGGAATTTTTAAACAATAGGATCCTTAAGTTTAGACAGATAGATGGATAGATAGACGGAAAGAAAGAAAGGAAGAAAGGAAGAAAGAAAAAGAAAGAAGTGCATGGTGCTGATCCCATAACTACAGAGTTCCTTATCTGGCATTAACATCACCACGAAAACTGCATACTTGGAGCTTCATAGCTTGAGTTTCAATGGCTGAGCACAATGCCAAGCATCAGATGGAGTAATGTGAAGCATGCCGCCACTGGATTCTGGAGTTGTGGAAATGTGTTCTGTGGAGTGATGAATAAGGCTTCTTTATTTGTCAGTCTTGGTTTGGAGAATGCTGGGAAAATGTTACCTGCCTAACTGCATTGTGCCAACTGTGAAGTTGCTATAGGTTGTTTTTGCTGTAGTTTGCCTTAGTTCCAGTGAAGGGAAATCTCAATGCTTCTGCTTACATAGTCACTTTGGACAATTCCATGCTTCCAATTTTGTGAAAACAGTTTGGGAAAGTCCCTTTTCTGGTCCAGTGTGACTGTGCCCCAGTGTACAAAGCCAAGTCCATAAGGGCATGGTTGGATTGGCCACACAGAGCCAGACCTCAACCCCATTCAACACCTTTGGGATGAACTAGAACAGATGTTAAAAGTCAGGCTTTCACATCCAACATCAGTGTCTGACCTCACTAATGCTTTTGTTGATGAGTGAGCAAAAATCTAGATATGCTCCAAAATCTTCCCAGAATACTGAAAGATGTTATAGCTGCAAAGGGGTGGACCAATGCCATATAACTGCCTGTGGATTTAGAATGGAACATCATAAAACCTCCTGTAGGTGTAATGTGTAGGGGGTCTAATACTTGTGCCCATATAGTGTATGTTCATGGAGAGTACACATTTCAACTTTCATGCTTTTGAAAATGATAAAACAAAGACACTTAACTCTAAACTCCACAGAGAATCACTCTTTTAACAGCTGTATGCACATGGGTACCGCAATGTGAAGAAATCCAAAGCACACAGGCTTTGTAACTTATTTAATTACACTTACAAACCTGTGACTGGAAAAGTGGTGTTTGAAAAAGAGGTTTGAAAACTCCAGAGTTATATATGCGGAGTCAATTAGCTTTAGAGGTGCTGGAAGGCAGATTTTTACTTTTAGACAGAGCAAGCTTTTTGCAAAGTTAACTGGTTGCCTCTAGCTTTATTTTTTGCACAGATATGAAAGTATTATCAGTCTTCTTATCTTCAGTAACTCTTGATGAGAAGGAAAATAAGCACATTTTCCAAAATGTGAACTACTTCTGGACATATCCCTTTTTTACTATCTCAGTGAATGTACGCTACTATTTATTGTTCAGATTTTTTTGGCAGATATTACTTTGTTGCTCTCAGTGGGTACACAACTTTCACAGTATTGTTTATTGAACCTCTTGGATAGAACAGTTGCCACCTAAAAAAATAATGATGCCCATTCAACACTCTCCAGGCAATCTTGGCTTAGAAACATCATGTTTAAAGACCATTATGCTCCAAGCTTCACACAACATCTATAGGAAAGGTCCCTTTTGAATTGACAGTTCAATCGCTTAGAGGCAAAACATCAAAGAAAGAAACCATAAAACCAGGAGGATTGCTTTGGATTAGAAATGGAACAGAGAACATTTTGACTTTTCACACTGTTTGCCTTTCAGCACAAAGCTAAAAACTTATCATGACGTGATTCCCATTTCCTGCCTTACTGAGTTCCCCAACGTAGTTCAAATGGCCAAGGTAAGCAGTTAGTAATATAGTGAAAAATGTATTTCACTGTATGTATAAATTGACCCAGCTGAGGGTACTTTTTCATTCACAGCTTGTTTGTGAAGAAGTAAACGTGGATAGGTTTTACCCTGTCCTCTACCCAAAGGTAGGCAGTAATGTTCTGTGTCACTTTGTCTTTTGAAACTTCCACCAATGCTAAATTTCAATGAACCTGTCTAGAAACTATTTTTTTTCAATCCTCAGGCATCAAGGCTCGTTGTCACCTTTGATGAGCATGTAATCAGCAACAATTTTAAGTTTGGGGTTATTTATCAAAAGTTTGGTCAGGTAAGAACACTTCAGTGATGCTGCTGCTGCTTATCTTTGCTTTTGTGGTCATATGTCACTCCTCCTGAAAATTTCATTTGCTTCTTCCCTGCAGACATCAGAGGAGGAGCTGTTTGGTAACATGGAAGAAAGTCGAGCCTTTGTTGAGTTTTTGGAGTTTCTGGGCCGGAAGATTGAACTTCATGACTTTAAGGGGTCTGGACAGTTTTCTTTACAGTTTCTCCTCGTTTACTTAGCAGATCCTTTCAAGCACTTTTGGTTAATTCTCTGTATGGCACAGATGCTGGCCATCACTCACTTTTCTATTGATCTATGCTATTGATTTAAATGAATCCCTGAAAGAATGATTTAAAGTGTAGTTGTAGAATTGTTGACAATGTGACTGATTAGGAAGAAAAAGTGCCCTTGGTGTTTTCTCAGTGATAAATGAGCCTGGATGGACAATTGTCAGAAAGCACGCAGCTGTGTTCCACTGAGACTGCTTTGTTAATCCTTCTTCATTCGCTTCAGTGTTATACTTTCCTTTTCTTGGTATTCTTTTTTCTCCTGTGTTCTCCTATTTAATTTTTATTGCCTCTGCCCTTAAATTTCTGATCTCTGCTTCTTCTTTTCTTTTCCAGGTTTCGAGGTGGACTCGATGTCACTCACGGGCAGACGGGGACAGAATCCGTCTACACAAATTTCCATAATAAGGAGATTATGTTTCATGTGTCCACCAAACTGCCTTACACAGAAGGAGACTCACAGCAGGTATAGTGATATT
Organism: Etroplus canarensis; assembly: GCA_015106775.1. NCBI lineage: Eukaryota > Metazoa > Chordata > Actinopteri > Cichliformes > Cichlidae > Etroplus > Etroplus canarensis. The sequence continues at coordinate 26,954 of VUQH01042939.1, read as the reverse complement.
CCAATGATTAATCGTGTAGGAAACCAGTTTGTGTTTTAAGGATTGTTAGTAATTAATTTGCAAAGGCCTCTCTTTGTGGCACTTCCAGGTGTCTGAAGCAGAAGTTGGTGGCTCAGGGCATTTAAGTTAATGCTGCTAAAGCAGCATAAATTGTTTGAATTTGTAATTATGATATGCAGTGCAAGAAAAAAATGGTTAAAGCAGTACCTTAGGGATCTACACTTCTTTACTTTTTTTTTAGCTGAGACTGGAATGAGAAGAGCAACCATTTTCATGCTCCTACAATAAAAACTGCGTTGTTAGAAGTACCATTCAATTAGTTTAGCTTAGCAAAAAGACTAAAGACAAACAGTTCACCTGAAACTTTATTAACAATAGCAAACTTTTCTAAAACACCTCTAACGTGTTATAAACTGTGTTTATGCTGTGCAGTATTGAATTCTGGTGCTTTATCATGACTCAGCTTTGATGCCATTGATAACACAGTTATGTTAGAGCTCACTGAAAAGGTTGACCTCAGAGATAGCATCGTAGATCATATTTATCAGGCTGTACTTAGCAATCATTAATGATGCCTCCTCCTTAGTGGCCACTCTGGGATGTGGTATTCCCAAGGCTCCGTTCCTGGCTCTGTGCTGATCTCTAATTATATGCTTCCACTCGGAGACAAACACATTAATCATTATCATTGTTATACAACCATACCCACCATACCCTACATCTTATTAAAAACTGTGAGAATGGCAATCCTCAGCAGCTAATTTATTTTCTTTCAGAAATCAAGAGGTGGATCTTCTACAACTTCTGCTAGCTACGTAAAAATAAATCAGAAATAATTTAGTCTTTCAAAGTCTCCTTGCTACATATTGACAAATTGTAAACCAGCTGCCAGAGATCTTGGTGTGCTGTGGGACGTGAGCTCTGTTTGTCACAAGTCAGTGTTGTACATCCATGCATTCACCGGTTAAGGTGTATTTCAGAGGTCCAGTGCATCCTCGGCTGCACTGTTCTAGAGGTCATACATGGATTCATATCATCATTTCTCAGACTGTTGCAATTTGATGTATCCAGGTTTAAACCAGAACACAATTTCATGCTTGCAGCTCGTTAAAAAATGCCTTCTTTTAAAAAAAAAATTCAAAAGAGGATATTGTCCCTGCCTAAGCATCCCTCAATGGTTACCAGTTAGTTCAAGACTGATCATATTTTAAACACTTTATGGCTTGTGTCCAAGTTATTTATAGATGGACAGATAGATAGATAGATAGATAGATAGATAGATAGATAGATAGATAGATAGATAGATAGATAGATAGATAGATAGATAGATAGATAGATAGATAGATAGATAGATAAGTAATGTAAGTAATGACTTGGCAAGGAATCAAGTGTGGGGATTTACAAAAGAAAGATATTTATTTAGGCTTTGAAGCTTTGTTATCCTCACTTACTCCAATTTTGCTCTCCATTTTCACTAGCATTGCAGTGTTTTCTTTTTATACTTCTCCTCCATTGGTTTGCGACTGAACTCCTTTATCTCTTTGATGCCATGTTGCAGTAAGCTGCATTAGTCCTTAGCTGCTCTTCAGTTCCACTTTGAGTGGTTTGAACTTTGTTACCACAGTAACCTTGCACAGATGGTCCATATTGCCTAGGCATGGAGAGACACAGAGGGCATAAACAACACCCACATGAAATGACTCACCGGGGAACTCAGGATAAGAAGGCAAGGTGCAGGAATAATAACATAGTATTATTCAGGGAGGAGAAAGTGAAGGATTTATGAGGCCAGACCTGACTAGATGTAATCAGATCTTAAATGTCTTATAGTAATAACAGATGTCAAGTGTTTGAGTTCAATGCCACATGTGTCTGGTGATTTTATGGTGTTGCAGTGCATGGAAAAAGAGATGAAAGTTATTCAGCTTTATGTTTTACAGAAAGCTCCTGTATGACTACATATTAAAGCTGACAGTGAATAAGCTGAGGGATGATGCAGCGGTAACCTGGCTGACCTAAATCATAGCTACATTGATCCCGTCTCACTCTTCACTCACTTTCATTACTGTCACAGAAGTGCATTTTTACCAAATGTAACTAATTTAGTGCTACCAGACTGCTAACACACTTTCCAGTTTTCTCTTAATGTGTACAGAGGTGGCAAATGCACAGACATTCCTTACTCAAGTGTTTAAAAAGACTGGTAGAAGTTGTAGTAGCTCTTTGAAGGACATTTCTATCAGGGTCTTTTGTGTAATGCTAACTGAACCTCTGAACTGAACCTAAAATAATATTAATACAAGAGAATAGCTACTTTATTTCACCTTCTTCTTGTAATTCTTATATGTCTTCAGCTTGAACAACCATTATGTAGAATACAAGAGTAAAACAAAGCAGATTGAATTAACTATTTAAAATCACCTGTTTTATCTGTTTAAAAACTATTTTCTGTTTCCCACATTTTAGATCGGGGATTTTTCCTCTTCACTTAAATGGAAAAATGAGTATAGTGCTATAAATAATGCATAAATTATGTTTTTGGCCTTTTGTCATTACCACACATAATCACCAATGATGCACCAATAGGATTATTGTTCCCTCCTTTTAGATTTAAATCTGCTTGATATCAGGAAGGTGTGCAGTGACGTGAAATAATCAATAATTACTCTCAAAGATCTTAAACCTACAGTAACGTGTCTTCTTTTGAAGATATAAGACATGGATGTCAAACATACGGTCCAGGGATCAGAACTGGCCTACTAAATCAGAATCAGAATACTTTATTAATCCCAGGGGGAAATTGCATTTTGTTACAGATGCTCAGATATAGATAAATATAAATCTGAAAGTCAGAAAAATGAAGATTAAAATTTATAAAAATGTATGTATAAAGTTCATTATGTAACATACAGTAAATAACACCAAAGTTAAACACTGTATACAGTATGTACATGATATAGCAACAGAAACTAGACCATATATCACAGGGAGGAATTATAGAGTTTGGTGGCCACAGGTAGAAATGATTTCCTGTGGTGTTCTGTGGTGCATCAAGGTGGAATGAGTCTGCTGCTGAACATGCTCCTGTGCTTGTCCAGCACGCATTAGACAGGGTGTGAAGACTGTCCAATGTTTTTCTTAACTTGGACACCATCCTCCTATCTGACACCTCTGTCAGAGAGTCAAGCTGAACATCCACAATGTTACTGGCCTTGCAGATTAATTTGTTGAGTCTGTTGGTGTCCGCTACTCCCAGTCTGCTGCCCCAGCACACTACAGCTTAGAGGATGGCACTGGCTACCACAGACTTATAAAAAATCCTGTTCATCGTCCAACAGATATTGAAAAACCTAAGTCATTTCAGAAAATAGAGATGGCTCTGGCCCTTCTTGTAGATGGCATCTGTGGGTTTACTGAAGTCCAGGTTATTGTTGATGTGAACGCTGAGGTCTCCACACAGACCCCATTGATGGAAACAGGGGTCACTGGTGTTTTGATCCTTCCCATGTCCACAACCAGTTCTTTAGTCCTTGTCACGTTAAGCTGCAGATGGTTCTGTTCACACCATGTGAAAAGTTGCCCACTACAAGATTCAAGATTCAAGAGAGCTTTATTGTCATTTCAACCACTTATAGCTGATGCAGAACATAGTGAAATGAAATAGCGTTTCTCCAGGACCTGGTGCAACATATAAACATGCGATATGTGACA
>VUQH01042939.1:12912-23223 GCA_015106775.1 Etroplus canarensis | reverse complement strand
GCAGCACTGTGTGGCGTGTTTCTTCAGGTGAGAATGGCTTGAGATTTTCTGGTTGTGCAGCGTAGATCAGCATGTGTTGAATTTCCATTTGTTCAGATTCCGGCGATAAAACCTGCAGGTCTTATGGTTTACGGCTGCACACCGCGGTGAGACATTTCAGCAGTAGTGAAGTCTTTATGCAAAGCTGATTGGCAGTTATAAGTAAAATAAATGTGATCACACTTTGAATACAAAGATCTCTCGTGTATAAGATAATGCTGATTACAGATGAACTAACTTTTAAAGAGTCCCCTAGCCTTGTATAAGGGTTTAATCAGCCACATCAAACTTAAGTGGCACTCAGGAATAAATGCTTTTGTTGTGAAACTCTTAATGCTGTTATTTTGTTTTTTAAATTTTGTTTTTTAATTATTAAGATTTGACAAAATTCTGTATTTCTTTGATATAAACTTCTGTAATGTTGAACTGCTTTGCCTGGTGTCACAAAGCAGGTAAATGCCTGTTTATGCTTAAACTGTCGTACAGTTGTATATATCCTACACTAAGACTAAATGGCTCTACGTACAAACTGTAAGTGCTGTAGTGTGGTCTTTGCCTCAAGTGTGATGTGAAACTGTTAAAAAAAGCCTCCTTATTACTAACCTAGTGATTCAATCAGTCTGTGATCATATTTATATTTTGCTTATAACTGGATAATGAGCACTGTGGCAGTTTACAGGAATTCATTGAGCCATGTAATAAAGCTTCTGTCAAACCAGAAAGGTTCAAGCAGTCTTTAATTTGTCTGATTTGGTCTCTTTAAATGAACTTCTATTGGAACTTTACGTTTCTATACTTTCATTCCAGTTTAAATTTAAGCTACTCATTTTTTTTTACCTCAAATCCCTAAATGTATTTAGAGAGCTTTCGTGAACTTTGTTTCATTTCACCATTGCATTTCATTTTTTTCATTGAGGTGGGATAAAATATTTTTGCAGAAATATATTTAATCACTTGCTCTTGTGAATGCAAGCCAGATATGGATATATGGATTCAAATATACTGGGTGTTTCAAAAAGATGGACCTGATTTGAAATCACTACATCTCTGCAACCACGAGCCGCCCATGAGTTTTTAAAGACCACAACTAATCATTTGTAACTTTGTGTAATTGTCCTATGTTGCCATCAAGAATTATACCACAGTGAAATTGGGTCCATCTTCTTGAAACACCTTATAAAAGCAGTCCAAAAGCCAGTTTGATCACTTTCTTATGACTCTGGGTGATCGTGCTCATCAAATTAATGTGGGTAATGTTAAAAGAAGTTGGAAATCAGATCAGGGTTTTAATTGACACGTTTTTAAAATTCAGTAATTCTGGAAATGCACATGCCAAAACAACATTGCCCTAAATAAATACAAAATTCCTGCTTTTTTGCCTTTTTGGGGTACCTTTCTTGACTTGTATATATTGTGACATGCCATAGATGATTATCTGGTAATGTATGGCATGTTATTGAACTGCTGCATTGTGGTACTGTTTGTTAGAGTGGGTAATGCATCATGCTGGTGTAATACCATGAGTTAATCTGATTTTAACCTTTATTTTACATCCAACTCTACCTTGCCACACAGTATCGGGCATGAATTATCTTTTTGCACGACATATCTACATTTCATGTGCGTTCCTAAAAATTTTCATTATTTTTTTTGCATGTACTTTATATTGGCAATTGCGTGTTTCCAAGCATATTTTTCAATTTTTAAAGTCCAAACAAGCCAGTTCTGTATGTGGTCATCTTTTCATTCTTATTTCTTTTTTTTTTTAATCAGACTTACTGGGCAATATATATATATGCATATAGACACTGAACTCAAACGAGCTCATAGCAGTGTATGTAAAATACACAGTTAATAGGTGCATTTTGGATAACAATAGGTGTTCTCTTGGTTTCTTTTTTTCTGTAATGTTTCTTTACGAATCTGCTTTTATATTTTCCTAGTATGGAAGTATTATATTGGTTTGTGTCACAGCACTTGTTACTCATGGCTTATAAAATAGGGTTATCCACACACTTTCTCGTCTACTTTTACTACTGGGGATTAACATTATACCTTGGATGCTGTCACAACCCCACCGACAGATTTACGTTAACTTCTCTCACAAAAAAGGTGTTCACAAATGGTTTCCTTGGTTAGCCGCTTAAACTTGTGAGCTAAGTGTGGAAAGATACAACTTGGGCTTCAGTGACGTGTGGATGGCTGGATTTTGTGTTGCAGTGCTGCTGGCAGCTGCCTCTGCTCTAGAAGTACCGAAGATTGCCGAAGAGATGGTACCCACTGTTGATATTATCAAAGATGAAGAGCCTCCAGCACCACCACAGGACAATCATGGCGAAGAAACTGCACCAGATGAGGAGGCTTCTAAGCAAGCAGAAAAGGTTCCCATACCAATAGAAGCTACATCCTCAAAAGAGGTAGCTGCAGAAGAAGCTCCTGTTCCAGCAGATGTTACACCAACTGAAGAGGTCCCTTCACAAGTTGTTGATGAGGTCTCCGCACCGATAGAGATTGGTGAGGAGGTCCCTGCACCAATGGAGGTTGCATCAATTGCTGAGGAAGCTCCTGCACCAGTTATTGAGGAAGTACCAGTTGCCGAAGAGGTCCCTACACCAGTTCTTGAGAAGTCCCCTGCACCAGTGGAGGTTACATCAGTCGTTGAGGCCCCTGGACCAGTTGAGGGTGCACCAGTTGCTGTAGAATGTCCTCCTCCACTTGTTGAAGAGCCCCCTGCACCAGCTGCTGAGGAGGCCACTGCACCAGTAGTGGAGGTTACACCAGATACTGAGGAGGCGGTTGCGTCACTTGTTGAGGAGGTTGCTGTACCAGTAGTGGAGGTTGCACCAATTGTTGAGGAGGCCACTGCATCAGCTCTTATAGAGGCCCCTGTGCCAGGGGGGCTTGCAGATGTTGTTGAGAAGGCCCCTGCACCAGTAAAAGAGGCTGCACCAGTTGTTCAGGAGGCCAGTTTACCAGTTCTTGAAGAGGCCCCTGCACCAGTAGAGGTTGCACCAGTTCAGGAGTCCCCTGTGCCAGTAGTGGAGATTTCGCCAGTTGTTGAGGAGACCGTTTCACCAGGTCTTGAAGAAGATCCTACACCATTTGAGGTTACACCTCTTGTTGAGGAGGCCACGGCATCAGTTGTTGAGGAGGCCACTGTGCCAGTTGTTGAGGAGGCCGCCGCGTCAGTTGTTGAGGAGGCTGCCGCGTCAGTTGTTGAGGAGGCCGCCGCGTCAGTCGTTGAGGAGGCCACCGCGTCAGTCGTTGAGGAGGCCACCGCGTCAGTCGTTGAGGAGGCCGCCGCGTCAGTTGCTGAGGAGGTCGCCGCGCCAGTTGTTGAGGATGCTCCTGCACCAGTAGAAGCCAATGTTGCCACAGCATTAGTTGAAAGACCAGTCACCACAGTTGTGGAAGAAGTTGTGGCATCCCCCATTGTAGAAGTAGACAGCCCGCTAGCCGAAGAAGCAGCTGCAGTCCCTCTGGAGACACAGGAAGAAGATCGTAAAAGAGAGTTCATTATTGTTGTTTTGGAAGGAACTCCTAAAGAAGAAAAGAGACCCAAGGTACTGGGTGTGGGACCCATGACTGGCAGAATCATTGCTGCCCCAGATGACGATGATGCCCCTGCTTCTGAGGTACCAGATACATTTTTTTGACTCTCAGGTTTATAATTAGACAAGAACACAATTGTTTTGTTGCTAGTATTTTGATACTCTTCAAACCGATTTTATTAGTAGAAGTAGATCCTGCCTTTTCTTTAAAAAAAAAATACTAACACGGCTTTCCGTACTCTGCTACGCAGGGTAGGCGACGTCTTCTTCGAATGCAAATGCAGTAGTTTCAACAAAGGTACTAAGTCTTTAAATATTTAAGGTAGAGTAGGTTGTGGATGACACTAACTTATTATTATTAACTAAGTTAAACAATGCTACCCTTCGTGTCCACATCTTGGAGTTCTGATTCAAATATGAATTAGGGATGTGGGGAAAATGTATAAATCAGAATGTGCAGATTCAGACACAGACAATGCTTAATGTTGTTGACCAGTTTTTTTTGTTTTCTTCCATCACAGTGAATGGCTCCTAAATGATGACTTTTTGGCCTGCAATGAAGATGATGTGCCTTTCTCCAATACTTCCGCTTCCTCCTTTCATCCTAAACACATGGGAACAAAAGTGTTGTTTTAATATACAGATAAATTCTGCACAGTGTTCAGAGCAATTTGTGCTTTAGAACGATCATCCTCACATACTAGCAAGTGGCCTGTGTGGCCTAGTCTTGGAACATGTCACACTGACTAGCTTCAGGTGAGTTGGTTAATCTTTTAGTAGCCATAGTAGCAGTTCTTATAACCTCGCTGAATTGCAGTCTGTTTACAGCTTTGGATAAAACTGAGCCACTCCGTAATCTCTTTTTATAGCTACTGTTTATTAGATAAAGCAAGTGGAATATGTCAGTACTCGCCACACTGTTAACATAATCAGTGCCACTACGCTGTTATTTTCAAGCAAGTGGTTTTTTTTTGAGTCACCAGCATTCTCTATGGTACCCTACCTCAGGTTTTTCTTCTGCTCCACCTAATAAGGAAAAAAAAAAGCTTTGGAACTAATTGCTGTTACGTTTTCTTTTTAATATCAAATAAACACTTCGAGCATGATGGCCAAAGAGGCCACATAGCCTCCCTGCTACCTCAGGTTCCTCCTGCTATAGACTTCTTAAAAAAGCTGTTACAGAACTGAAGCCAACTTTACACTTGCTTCAACAAGCACATATTATTTTTCACAGGGTGAAACTAGTTTACCAAAAAAAAGCTGTACAAAGGTATTCCTGTAAAGCTAAAAAAAAAATGTGAGTAGTTTTTCAATTTTCTTTGCCCAATTTAAAACTGACCTTAAATCCGAACTGTTACTCTCATGTGGTTAAAAGCCATTTCAGGCTACACAGCAGTTTCATAAAGTACTTGGCTCATAACAACCTAAAACTGCAGCGCTGACATCACAGCCAAAAAGGTAACCAGCTTAAAGATTTGAAGTTTTACCGAGCAACACTTTAAGTTTTACCTCTTTAATCAGTATTACCTTTTTGTAGTTTTTCTATCCCTCCCTCACATTGACTCTCCAGTGAAAATACAGTGAATGTAGAAATTATTAGGGACCTCTTTTTGCACAACCTATATTTTACAGAGCCCTGCAGGTGTAGACTGTATTGCTACGCTAGTAACGTGTGGGAATTAAGTTAGCAGGTAGACCGTGCTTTAGAAATGGGGATGTGATCATTAAACTGAGGTCATGTCTTAACAAAACCTGACATGGGGTAAAGTTTCTTTGCTCTTAGCTGAAAGTATGTTCATTTTGAACAAGAGGTGTTTTATCAGTATTTGAAGGGCCCAATACATTTCTCCATGCTTCACGAGTGATGTTAGCCCTACAGAAATTATCCAGTGTGGTTAGTAAACAACAGATTCCATGTCTTGTGGTCACAGTTTTTTTACTGATGTCACTTGATTGACCTCTGTAGTGTCCTCCTTATAAATGATGTAAGACTTTATGACTTAAGAATGGAACTTTTTAGATTTTAGTTTAGTTTCTGTTTTAAAATGTGCATGTAAGTGTAGCACTCTGTCGTGGTTCAGTAAGAAAAAGTTGTCATTTTGTTGGTTAGGGAAATTATCAAATGCATCGTCTATCCTTTTAAGTTCTTCTAGCAGTCAGACCTGTGTGGTTGTTACTTAAAGGCTTTTAGCAAGTACGAGCAGATGTTGGAGTGATGTTTTGCTGTGGCATGGCGTTTGTGAATTTAAAAACTGTTTCAGTATGTGGGAAGAAAAGTCTCCAGTTTGGACAGGTCTCCTCTTTTCTGTTTCTTCCTTTAGACTGTTTGGCTGAATTTCTGCCTTTGTTCGCTTATTGAAACGGCTCTTGGATCTCTGGGTGTTAGTGTACTTTTAAAAATGGGAAGTTTACAGTCAAACGACAGAAACTGTGACACGCTTTTCCTTTTTCTTGTTTTACAAAATAAAGGGGAATTTAAAGCAGCATTTTGTCCCGTCTTTATTTAACCCGCTCTCCACACACACATAGACCCAGATCCAGACCACGCAAAAAAATGCAGGCCCAACACCCCGCAATTTTATCAGTCAGTAATAAAAAAGGATCCACTTAATGAATTGCTTTTAGTAAAATTTATGGAAAACGCTGCTTGCAAATGTATTCACTACTCTTCACCTCTTCAGTCAGGTTACCATTACAATGTTAATTTCAAAAGTGACCTAATTATGGTGTGTTGTAGTATCTAAAAGTAATTCAGAATGAATAATCACAGTTTAGTATGATATTCCTCTTTTAGGGTGTATTGTACTACTTCTCCAGCTCTCCTTGAGTAACTGCCTGTCTCCTGGAATCTCTTCCATGCTCTTGAGACTGTTTTAGGGTGGACCCTTTAGTGAGTTAATGAAACCTGAGGCAAAACTCTATCATGATGGCCAGAATTTTCCAAATAAGTTAAAAGATCAAATTATGGAAATGCAGATATGGGGAGAAACATGCACAACTTGGCTTCAGTCTCTTACAGTGCATCCGGAAAACATTCACAGCACACACACACACACACACCACACCCCATAATGATAATGTGAAAAAAGTTTTTTTGACATGTTTGCAGATTTATTAAAAATGAAAAGTCAAGGAATCACATGTACGTAGGTATTCACAGCCTTTGCTCAATACTTTGTTGATGCACCTTTGGCAGCAATTACAGCCTCCAGTCTTCTTGAATATGATGCCACAAGCTTGGCACACCTATCTTTGGGCAGTTTCACACATTTCTCTTTGCAGCACGTCTCAAGCTCCACCAGGTTGGATGTGCAGCGTTGGTGCACAGCCATTTTCAGATCTGCCCAGAGATGTTCAATCGAGTTCAAGTCTGGGCTCTGGCTGGGCCACTCAAGGACACTCAGAGTTGGCCTGAAGCCACTCCTTTGTTATCTTGGCTGTATGCTTCAAGTCGCTGTCCTGCTGAAGGATGAACAGTCGCCCCAGTCTGAGGGGCAACTTTTCATCCAGGATGTCTCTGTACATTGCTGCATTCATCTCTCCCTCTATCCTGACTAACCTCCCAGTTCCTGTCACCGGAAAACATCCCCACAGCATGATGCTGCCACCACCATGCTTCACTGTAGTGATGGTATTGGCCAGGGGATGAGCGGTGCCTGGTTTCCTCCAAACATGACCCCTGGCATTAACGCTAAAGAGTTCAATCTTTGTCTCATCAGGCCAGAGAATTTTGTTTCTCATGGTCTCAGAGTCCTTCACGTGTCTTTTGGCAAACTCCGGACTGACTGCCATGTGCCTTTTATTAAGGAGTAGCTTCCATCTGGCAACTCTACCATACAGCTGCAGAGATGGCTGTCCTTCTGGAAGGTTTTGAAGAGTGACCACTGGGTCCTTGGTCACCTCCCTGACAAAGGCCCTTCTCCCCCAGCTGCTCTAGAAAGAGTCCTTGTGGTTTCAAACTTCTTCCATTTACAGATACTGGAGGCCTCTGTGTTTAGTGAGACCTTCAAAGCAGCAGAATTTTTTCTGTACCCTTCCCCAGATTTGTGCCTGGAGACAATTCCTTTGACTTCATGCTTGGTTTGTGCTCTGACATGAATTGCCAACTGTGGGACCTTATATAGACAGGTGTGTGCCTTTCCGAATCATGTCCAATCAACTGAAATCACCACAGGTGGACTCCAGTTAAGCTGTAGAAACATCTCAAGGACGCTCAGTGGAAACAGGATGCACCTGAGCTTTATTTTGAGCTTCATGGCAAAGGCTGTGAATACTTATATACATGTGATTTCTTGAGGCTGTAACACAACAAAATGGGGAAACAGTGAAGTGCTGTGAATACTCTCCAGATGCACTGTAAATAGGTTTTGGTAACAGGGTTGCTCATATATTGTGGGACACAACTTTCAGTGCATAATTACTGTTTGAAATAGTTTGAGGTTAAATAATTAGTTTTAAAAATTATAAGAGAGACGTAACAAAATCAAAACAAAAAACTTATATTTGATGTGGAATTTGGTTATCAGTAAGTTGAGACAAGAGAAAACTATTATTTTAGGGGAGTCTTAAGAGATATTTTATACCTTAAATAATATTTTGGAAAGACTTTTCCAGCTACCAGGTTTGCATTTTGTCTCATGACAAGTATAATGTATTCCACAAATGTATGCTCTAGTATTTTGTTTTCCATTTCATGGGTGGTACAGAAAATGTCCTGCAATTCTAGGACGGTTCAGAAATGAACACAGGGACAGCTCAGGTTGAGTGGTTTGGAGACAAAGTTAGTGATGCAAAGTTAAGACGGTTTGGACCAAATTTGGACATGTGCAGAGCAGGTACGGTATATATATATATTGGACGAAGAATTTAAGATAAGATAAGATAGTTCTTTAATAGTCACACACGGAAGATAAAGTGAAAGTGACATCAGCACACCAGCATAAAAAATAAAAGACAGCTATACTAACAATAACAACAAAAATAGTTGTAGTAATAATAATGATGATGATAATAATTATAAAATAACATTAATATTATTAGGTTAATAGAATAGATAATATAAATAAGAAAAACAGAGTGTATGGTTATGAAGTCTAAAACATACATTATACTGACCTTTCAAAATAAATACAGAAGCAAAGAATGTGCAGTGTTTTCCACAGTGACATGTTACAGATTTATGCAGAGTATTTGAGGTCTAATGAGAGCAGTTCTGGTTATACAGTCAGTTATACTGAGGCTGGAAGGAAGGACCTGCGGTATCTCTCCTTCAGACACCGCAGGTGAAGCAGCCTGTCACTGGTGGAGCTGCTCAGTGATGTTACTGTGCCACGCATGGGGTGGGAGGTGTCATCCATCAGAGATGTCAGCTTAACCAGCATTCTGCTCTCTCTCGCCGCCTGCAAGGGGGCACCCTAGGACAGAACTGCCCTTAATTAGTTTATGGAGTCTCTGAATGTCAGCAGCTGAGATGCTGCTGCTCCAGCAGACCACACCATAAAAGATGGCTGATGCTTCCACAGAGTTAAAAAAAAAAAGTCTTCAGGCGTTCTCCCTGCACTCCAAAACATTTTGGTGTACTTGACAGATGGTCTACTAGATACTTGAAAAGGACCACAGAGAAGATTGGTGGATCTAGTGAAAGAGGACATGCAGAGAGTTGGTGTGACAGAAGAGGATGCAAGGGTTAGAGTGAGATGGAAGCAGACGATCTGCTATAGTTGCCCGTAATGGGAGCAGCAGAAAGAAGAAAAAGAAAAAGAATTGTGCTTATAAAACAGCTACAGACAAACAGCATTTGTTTGTGAAAATATAACAGTGTGACTAGGTTATCAGCATTGCACTTCCTTTTAAAAACTAAAAATTTAATGAGGGAAGGTGGTGTTTGCTTTCCAGAATCTTGTACCTCCAGTTATTTCACTGTCACTGCATATCATACCCTTTGAGAGTGCTGACAGAGCAGTATACTGTAGAGGGAGGAGGAATAATTACAAATCAAATATCAATCCAATCTATTTACTTCAAAAGAAGGCTACTAGAATTGTAAATCAAGAAAATTATTGTGCATCAACACATCCTTTATTTATAAAACTAAATACCTTAAAAATACATGACCTTGTTGATCTAAACACAGCAGTTGTGCGTTACAAGGCATACAACTATCAGCTTCCTCACAGTATCCAGGAGATGTTCGAGCTCAGAGAGTCGCTATAACCTCAGAGGAACAGGCATTTTTCAAAAAACTAAGGTGAGAACAAATAAAAAAATTAAATATATCACTGTTAAAGGGGTAAATTTGTGGAACAGTTTAGATGATAAAATAAAAGTGTGTTATACAGTAAAAACATTTAAAAGAATGTACAAATTTAAGGTTATTGAAAAATATACTAGTATTGGTTTCAAAGTTCAAGATTCAAGATAGCTTTATTGTCATTTCAACCACATATAGCTGACGCAGAACATAGTGAAATGAAATTCTCTTCGTTTCTCCAGGACCTGGTGCAACATATAAACATATGACATGTGACAGAGACATATGAAAAACAGAGCTAGGACTAGGTTTTTTTTTTCCCCACAGTTTAAAATTTAAGTTTAAAAGATTTAAAAAATAAATAAATAAAGTGCAACGTGTGCAACATGTGCAATAGTTGCAAACAATGCAAAGGACACCCTACAATGCAAAGAACAACCGAATTTTGTAGCATAGTACAAAGTCCAACAC